>PVHX01008402.1:0-39995 GCA_004024805.1 Geosciurus inauris | reverse complement strand
AATCAGATAAATGTTGGGAGGAGAGTAAACAGAATATTAAATGTGTCTTCTTGACACGAACGCAAGAGAACAACTGAGACCTTTGAAGAAACAGAACACCAGAAAGGAATGCACGGGCTCCCAAACTCCCAGTGCGGCTATGGCTCACAGATTATGTCGTCATAAAGGCCTATGTGTCCGGGTGGACCATGACAGCAGGATTGGAGATTGAGGCTTCAGACCACCATGTGGGAAGAGGAAGTCAGGAAAAGAAGAAAAGTGGAGAATTGGGGGGTGGGGGTAGAGAGGTGGTTTGTTTTTATATCAGGGATTAAACCCAGGAGTGCTTAACCACTGAACATACCCAGGCCTTTTTATTTTTTAATTTTGAGACAGGTTCTCTCTAAATTGGTTAGGGCCCTACTAAACTGCTAAGCCTGGCCTCGAATTTGTGATCTTGCTGCCTGAACCTCTCGAGTCTCTGGGATTATAGATATGCGCCACCACACTGGAGAAAACAGAATTTCTAGTAACAGAAATAAATCTAGTCCCAAAGAGTGATGTTATTTTCACTTTTATATGATGCCTTTGCAGAAAGATAAACACTCATGAGTACTAATTCATACCCCCAGCACATAGTTCAGAAAGCACAGGCACCACCAGGCAGTGACACTCTAAATTATGGCATTAGAATGCCTTCTAAGGGGCATAGTAATGCACTCCTGTAATCTCTAGAGGCTGAGGAAGGAGGATGGTGATTTCAAGGCCAGCCTGGGCAACTTGGAGAGTTGTCTCAAAAATAAATAAATAAGGGCTGGGTATGTAGCCCTTATTTATTTGGTAAAGCACCCCTGGGTTCACTCCCTAGTACCAGAAAAAAAGAATGTCTGCTCAATAATCTAAAACAGATTAACACCTCAAAGCCGACAGGGTAGACTTCTGAGTCAAGGGGAAACAGGAATCTGAATGGGGTGTGAGTTCAGTGGGCAAAAACCTTCCCTGAATTGATTTAACTTCCAAGGTAACTTGATATTCAGAGAAGAACTTCCTGACTTCCTGGATGAGGGACAGAAGATTTTCCATTACTGATAATACCCATCCCCAATTGTAAAAACAAAAAGCAAAAACGACAATATCTTTTTTTTAATTGTTTTGTTTTGGTACAGGGATTGAACCCAGAGACACTTAACCACTGAGCCACATCTCCAGCCCTTTTTCATATTTTATTTAGAGATAGGGTCTCCCTGAGTTGCTTAGGGCCCTAACTGAATTGCTGACACTGACCTTGAACTCAGGATCCTCCTGCCTTAGCTTCCCTAGCCACTGGGATTACAGGCAGGTTCCACTACACCTAGTTTATTGTTTTGTTTGTGTTACTGGAGATTTGACCCAAAGGCATTCTACCACTGAGCTTAAACCTCTTTATTTTGAGACAGGGTGTGATTTATTTGCCTAGGCTGTCCTTGAACTGGTAATCTTCCTTCCTCAGCCTTTCCGGTTGCTGGGATTACAGCAGTGCTCCCCCACATCTGGCCTTTCCTACTTCCTAACTGTGTGTACTGGCTCTGTCAGTGGCTCTGTCTTGACTAAGTTCTGTTATTCTGAACACTTGAGCACTATTGTTCTGGTTTGTCTATGTTCAAAGTGTCCCTCTCTTTGGGGATGAACTCTTCCTAGTCTTCAAGTTTCGGGGTAGCCCCTTGGCTTGTTTAGTTATGTGCTCTATTTATTTGTTTGTTTGTTTGTTTATACTGGGGATTGGACCCAGAGGTGCTTTGCCACTGAGCCACATCCCCAGCAACCCTCTTCTTTGTGAGAGCATCTTGCTAGATTGCCTAGCCTGTTCTCAAATTTATTATCTTCTGCCTCAGCCCCTCAAGTAGTTGGAAGTATAGACATATGCCACCACGCCAGCTCCCATTTCTATGTTTTGAGAAGGTTGCAGTCCTAAAGGGCCAAGGATGGAAGGATACAGAATTTTACCCTTAACTATATGATCTTGGGCATGGTTAACAAAATAAATGGAATCTAAGTGGAAACCAAAATTACTATTATTTTGGGGGGGGGTACTGGGGATTGAACCCAGACACACTCAACCACTGAGCCACATCCTCAGCCCTATTTTATATTTTATTTAGAGACAGGGTCTCACTGAATTGCTTAGCACCTCGCTTTTGCGGAGGCTGGCTTTGAACTCGTGATCCTTCTGCCTCAGCCTCTAAAGCCTCTGGGATTACAGGCATGCACCACTGTTCCCAGCGGAAACCAAAGTTATAACTCCTTCAAAAAAAGTTCTCATTCTCTCTGGATCAACTTACGTTTTCTATAGTCTTACTGAAAAGTAGCTCAAATACTTGATCCAGAACAAAATGAAATGAATGCTGAAATTCAGGTTTTAATGTGAAAAATAGTATAAATTCACCTTGTAGTTATAAGCCTAGCACTCAATAAAAAAATGAATGAATAAATACATTCTCATTTCCTGTGATGATGAAGTGTGATTCCTCACCTAAAGGGGCACAAAGGACTATATCTACGCTGAGACCAAAGCCAGGCCCACATGCTGAGTAAGTTAATGGTGAACTGACACAAGGCTTGACCCTGGGTCATTCCATATGTTCACTGCTTCCCCAAGAAGGTGCAAGTATACAGGTTTAGAATGCTTCACTAAATCAAGTAACCAGTTTGCTTAGATCAAAGGGAAAAAAAAAGTTTGTTTATAAATATGAAGTAAATAATAGAACAGCTAGTTGTGGCCAAAATATTAGATGATCTAAGAGTAGGAAAATGAGTTTAATCTTGTACTTCTGCTCCCGTCAATCAAGAAAGCACTTCTGCCGATGCAGTGGCACACACTTGTAATCCCAGAGGCTTGGAAGGCGGAGGCAGGAGGATCGCAAATTGAAGGCCAGCCTCAGCAACTTAGTGAGTCCCTAAACAATTTAAAGAGAAATTGTCTTTAAAAAAAAATAAAAATAAAAAAGGCTAGGGAAATGACTCAGTGGTACATTGCCTCTGGGTTCAATCTCCAGTACCTCACTGTAAAGCCAGGTGACCAAAAGGAAGCGAATTAAAACTGCTGGGCAAGGCTTTATTGGAAATACATGCTCTCGGGCTAAACTCTCCTGTCCATCAATGTGTGTACAGGAGAATCGTGCACATGTTCTGGGGTACAGAAAAATTTTAAAAGGCCCGGTCAGGAAGGGGAGGGCTTAAGGTAGCAAGAGAAGGTCAGAGTCCTTCCTGGATGAGTCAGGAAAAGCCCACTGATTGACAGGAGGTGCCTCTACTGCTGACATCAGCGTCTGGCTGGCTGCTCAGACCACCCCTAACTGGACACGCTGAACCAACCTAACACTCACCCCGTCAAAAATAAATGTGGAACGGATTAGAACAGATTTTCCCTCAGTTTACTTAAATTTAGATGTATAAATAGCAATTGATAAATAGTACATTTCTGCACCTTAACTGTTAATAATTATCAATGTTTTGTGCTGCATCACAACCAAAGCAGCCACACACTACATGGGGCTCCTGGATAAATATCAATTTATTGAACCCTTCTTCTAGACTCTGACCTTTCACAGTAACACAATGTAACTGACTAGAATTCATCTTCATAAGATGATTACATTTATGCTTGATTTGCTTTTGGCTTCACTGTCACAGATTGACATTGCAACCAAAAGTCCTAGTAGCTAATGTTCATTTGAGGTGGCACCCCCTTCTCCACAGAAAATCTTAACTTCTCCAGAAATCTTCACAGTAATTGATCTTAGGACTATCGGCAAAAGGATCTCTGCAAAAGAGTTCAATGTAGTTAAGCTTCCTAATACCTGTTGCTCTATCTTACAGTAATTTGGCCACAGGCCTGAAAGAGATCAGCACTTCAGGTGCTGAATACCCCTTTACTAGTTTTTCACAAACATTTATGGTCTATCTAGTAGATTCTCTAGTCTATAAAGATATATAATAGTTTGTAAAGGTTTTCAAGCAGGAAGTGTGTTTACAAATGCAGAGTGTGATAAGGAAGACAGATTCTTTTAACAAGGTCTCTGGCCCTGGGCCAGAATATTTACATGTCAGAAATATATTTACATGTGTTCCTTGGAAATAGCTAGCAGGTGGAAAAAAGCTCTCCCCTTCTCAGGCTGTCCTTGAAGGGTTAACTTGCCCAGAACAGTGAAAGAAAAAGTTGCTTTTGTGTGAACTTTTACAGATTGTGAACTTCTGAGCCCCTCCCTCTACACACTGGGTATAAAGTTCTGAATCTTCCTGAACTCAGGGTTCAGGGGGGATTGATTGATTACAGCAAATGCTTTTCCCTCTGAACCTGGTTGCAACTAATAAATAATCTGCTTCCTGTTTTCCTTTTCGGAGATTTGCCTCGACTGCCTCTACAACACATTGACCACAATAATCCAGTCATTGTGCTAAGTTCCTTCCCTAAAGGGTTTTATTTAAACTTTAAGATAATTCCATGAAGTAGTTGCAACTATGATCCCCATTTTAGCAATGAGGAAATTGAGAGGCAACCAAGGGTAGAGCTTGGTCACCAGTGACCAATTTCAGCCTTCTAGAACCTGAACATCTCACTGCCCATCATCTGCAAGGATCTTCAGTTCCAATCATACTGAACAACTTGCCTTTCCCTTAGCTCATATAACTCTCTTGTCCACTGGTCTTATCATAAGCTCACTCTTCTGTCTGAGTTGTCCTCTGTTCCAGGAAAGTTTCCCTTATGATTAACCCAACTGCTTCCATCATACCCATCTTGTCTGGGTAGGTCCACTCAGACCTACTGAGTCCACATCTCTCTGGAACATTGCGATGAGTGGTGACTGAGAGCCAGGATGTCCAAATTCAAGGTGTCTTGCTCTCAGATCCACAAATTTTAAAAATCTAAAATTTTTATATTAAAAATGTTTTTATATTAAATTTATGATGTAGGGGCTGGGGATATAGCTCAGTTGGTAGAGTGCTTGCCTCGCAAGCTCAAGGTCCTGGGTTCTATCCCCAGCACCAAAAAAAAATTATGATGTAAAAACATTAATATTGCTAGGTGTGATGGAACATGCCTATAATCCCAGAAACTCAGAGGTTGAGACAGGAGGATTGCAAAAGCAGATACTTTTATCCTTTTAAAAGCAGATACTTCCATTTGTGACAACATGGAAGTTCTAGGCCAGTCTCTGAGAAACTTAGACTCTGTCTCAAAGTAAAAAATAAAAAGTGTTGGGGATGTACCTCAGTGATAAAGCACACTTTAGTTCAATCCCTAGTGTCAAAATAAATAAATAACATAGAGATTAAAATTTTTACTTACATATATGTTTTCCCACTAGATCATGATTTGTTTGTGGGCCAGAACATTATTTTGTAAGCCTAGGACCTAACACAACCCAATATTAAATAAATACTACTCCATCATCCTTAAAATATATACTTTCATAATTCCTAGTTACATTCCCCCACACACACACACAGTACTGGGAATGGAACTGTGAGCCTTATGTGTGCTAGATAATGCTCTACCACTGAGCTACACTTTCAGCCCCTGACTCCCAGTTACATACTGGATAATTCTTGGCTTTCATGTCAAGTTATGCAAGGTCCTTGATGATCAAACTACCTATCTGGCCTCATTTCTTAGGACTCTGATATGTATAACAAATGCTAGACAGATTTTAATTATGTTATCCAGTATCCTGCATCAACAGCATATTTTAGTGACTGTTACTTCTGCACGTGATTTTTCTTTCATTGTACACTGTGTGTCACATTTGTTGTGGTGGTGGTTGGTACTGAGGATTGAACCCAGGGACATTTAACCCCTGAGCCACATCCCCTGACACTTTTAATTTTTTTATTTTGAGACAAGGTCTTGCTAAGTTGCTTAGGGCCTCACTAAGTTGCTGATGCTGGCCTCAAACTTGCAATCCTCCTGCCTCAGCTTCCTGAGTTGCTGGGATTATAGGTGTGCTCCAAGTTTAACATTTTTAGCATTCTTCAGATGAAACCCTGAGAATTCCTATGCTTATTAGTCCTCTTCCATGCATACTTCTGATTAGCCCAAGATAATTAAACATGGGTAAACACTACCATGATGTGTTAGCTTTTAACAAAAAGCTAAAAAGTAACTGTAAAAAAATTCCAGAGATAATTGATTTATAAGAAGAATTGGTTCAGGCTGGAGTTGTGGCTCAATGGTAGAGCACTCACCTGGCACATGTGAGGCACTGGGTTCAATCCTCAGCACCACGTAAAAATAAATAAATAAAGTTATTGTGTCCATCTACAACTAAAAAAAAATTTTAAAACAAAGAAGAAATGGTTCATTTTGGCTCATAGTTTTAAAGGTTTCAGTCCATGACTGTACACACACACACACACACACACACAGAGGAATATTATTTGGCCTTTTAAAAGCAGATACTTCCATTTGTGACAACATGGATGAACCTAGAGGACACTTATTCTAAGTGAAATAAGCCAGGCACAGAAATAAAAATATTCCATGATGTTTTTTATCTAAAAAAAAAATGGTCATTTTTTAAAAAGTAAAATAGTGGTTATCAGAAATGGGGGCAAGACTGGGGTGTTGCAGACGATTATGAAGATAGATGTAGGTCAAATGGTACAAAGTTGGAATCATACAGAATGAATAAATCTAGAACTAATTTACATCATGAGAATTATAGGTAATAATATTGTGTTGTGTAATGGAAATCTGCTAAGGAAAGATTTTAGGTGCTCTTGCCATAAACACAAATGTGAGAGATGGATATGCTAATTGACTTAACTATGGCAATTATTTAACTGCTTATATGTTTATAAAAACAGTACACTTTAAATATATATAATAAGAAAAAAAAAAAGCTCAACAGGTACAGAGGCATACACTTGTGGTCCTAGTTACTTGGGGAGGCTGAGGAAGGAAGATCACTTGAGCTCATGAGTTTGAGGCCAGCCTGGCAACATAGAAGACCCAGTCAAAAAAAAAAAAATTGGAGAAGTTTTGGTAAAGAATAATTTGGGAATCCAGGCGCGGTGGCTCATGCTTGTAATCCCAGCACTTTGGGAGGCTGAGACAGGAGAATCGCAAGTTCAAAGCCAGCCTCAGCAACAGCGAGGTGCTAAGCAACTCAGCGAGACCCTGTCTCTAAATAAAACACAAAATAGGGCTGGGGATGTGGCTCAGTAGTCGAGTACCCCTGAGTTTAATCCCTGGTACCAAAAAAAAAGAATAATTTGGGAGTTCAAATGAGTTTGTGTTACTTGGTATCATAACGAGCTGCCTCCTTGGAATGCTTGATTCATACAATTCCTTTTCCTCCTAATCATGAGTCACTGAGCTGACCATATTGCCTATAAAATGAGGTGAGTGTACCCTCAGCATGGTACTAGGGGAATGAATTAATGATAGTGAGGTGTGTTTTAATAATGTCTGAAGAAATACATCATGCAGAAGTAGATCATACTTACTCCTTTTTCCCATTTCTTCCACCTAACAGCTATGACTGATTTTATTTTTGTTACCAGGATTAGCATACATTTTCCTTTGCCTGGTTTCCATTTCCCTGATGGTGGGCTCTTGCCCTCACTACCCCCCAGCCCCAACCCAAGCTCCCACAGTCATATGTGCAAGTATCCAGCTGCCTGTACAATTGCATCATTTGTGAGCACCAGTTGCCAAGACAGCATGAAACACTTGGAGGTTGTGTTTTTCTTTATGAATTTTTTTTTTTTTTTTGCATTCCTTACTTCAGCAGTTAAGCTTTCTGAGTTGACCAACAATTTAGATACCCTTTGGTGTCAAACAGAACTAATTTTCCCAACTACTTTCCATCCAACATTTTATATAATCCAGGGGTGCCATGTTGCATGATCTGGGGGTTTCTATTCTTGTTATAGTCAGTGTAAGTGGACACCCTGGTGTTGTGCAGTTCACTTTTCTGCACACTGTACACTGCTGCCCTATCAAACCCATCCCATTTCTCAATTGATTGAGATGTTTTCAGAAAATTCAGATTCACCTATTTAGGTTTTTAAAATCTGTTTGGAGTTACGATATTTACTGAACAACTACTGTTTAATTAGCTTTTTGTTGCTGTGACCAAAATACTTTAGAACAACTTAGAAGACAGAAAGACAGGGGCTCATAGTTTCTGAGATCTTGCACTCCATTCCTCTGGGCCCTAGGTGAGGCAGCGCATCATTGGGGTGGTCCGGAGGAGGAAAGGTGCTCTGCCGATGGAGGGGTCAGGAAGCAAAGAGGGGAGGGGCTAGGAAAGATGCACCCTTCCAGAGCACACCCCCTCCAGCTATGTCTCACCTGTCTACAGTTACTGCCCAGTCCTTTCAAACTAGATGGTCTGATTGGGTTACAGCTCTCATAATCTAATCATTTCACCTCTGAATATTCCTAACAGAAGCAGTGGGGAGGGTGGGGATCTCATGTTCCTGCTTAGGAATCTCTAAACCCTAAGAAGCTGAATTAAAACAAGTCTACAATTTCACAAATATTGAAGTAAACTATGTCCTGCTTCAAAAAGTCTCTGGGTTTCTTGGTGAGCAACAAAAAAGCATTTACAATTGGTCATTTGATTCATTTTCCTGAGAATACATTAGCCTTGAATGTGTTAATGCTCTCCAGTCAAAAGCCCCCTAAAACACACACCAGTAGTTGACTAAATTTGGTTCATTATCCATCACGGTGAGAGAAGATGCGGATGATGGGGAGCTATGGGTGTGTCCAGAGTGGAGGACAGAAAGGTGTTTCAGACTTTAAAGCTCGGCTCTGGGTTAGATGCCATCAGGAAGCAGGGATAATTCCATAGTTAGGTATCTTGACAATTCTTGACTTTAATAGAGGAGGAATGAAGGGGTGCTAAAGCTTCAATTGTGGAGAAGTGGCAGTTAGTCATATGAACCAGGACGGGGTTTTGGGTCATTTTTGTGGCTTGGACAGTGTTAATGTTTTTGTCTGTGTTCAAAAGTGGTTACATAGCAGTCTTATTTTTGTCTTGATGCATCGTGAACAGTCCCAGTGTGGCCTGGCCTCGTGTTGATGCTTCATGAATTGGCTACGCTCAACAGGACACTGTGGTTCAACTGTCAGTACCTGTCCAGCTCCAGGATGTGAGAGGATGTGCTTTTGTCTTTCTCAAAAGGAACTTCAGAATTTGAGAAAATAGCAATAATAACTTTAAAGATAACAATCTCATGTATTACTTTTTATTTATATGCCAGTTTTAATCCAGAAACAATTTTCTGTGGTTTTGAGAGATAATTTCTCCCAGCATTCTACACATAGGCATTTAAAAACCCAGGAGCACGCCACCACCAAGCTACATTGAGCTTTTTAAATTTTTCTTCTATTTTGAGATAGGATCTGGCTAAATTGCCCAGACTGACCTCAAACTTGTAATCTTCCTGCCTTAGCCTCCAAGTTGCTAGGATGACAGGCATGTGCCACAACACCAGGCCTTTCATTTGTTTTATTATTTACTCATTTATTTGGGGGTACTGGGGATTGAACTCAGGGGCACTTGACCACTGACAACATCCTTAAACTTATTTTGTATTTTATTTATAGACGGGGTCTCACTGAGTTGCTTAGCTCCTTACTTTTGCTGAGGCTGGCTTTGAATTTGCCATCCTCCTGCCTCAGCCTCTCAAACCACTGGAATTGCAGGCATGCACCACCGTGCTCAGAGAAGTATTTTATTTTTATTGTGTTTCACAAAGTGTTTGTCTACATCATCTGGAAATTCAACAGAAAAACCAATTCTTGGCCTCACATAGTTCAGGACACATTGCTCCACATCTCAGATCTAATGCTATCTTCTCATAGAGGCCTTCTTGGAGCAACTTGTCAAAAATGGGCTTTATCACTGACAAGACAGAAAAGTTTGGTTTTCTTCAGGCATGATAATGGTCCCATGGTTATATTTTGAAACACATATTTTAAAATTCTTATGAACAAAATGGTGTAATGACAGATTTGTTTCATGGTAATTGGGGGAGAGAACACTACATAAGGTGGTTGTTTTCAAAATCACAAGGGAGGCTCAAGGTCACATTGTTAATGTCTTGGTAATTGAGACAGACACAAAGAATCCCAGCCTATTACACAGTACAACCAAGTTGCTACAAATCTTATAAATAAGGGAAGTTGACCCCAATTTATTAGAGCACAACTTCCTGTAATAGGCAAAAGAAAACAGATACACACACTTTGTGGGATTTTTAGTCAGGGAAATTCAATCAGCTCCAAGAAGAGTCAAGTTTAGAATCTGACTTATCTGGAAAAATTCCATCAGCCTTTGTCACCTCCTTGACTATTTATAAATTATGTCACCTCTTATTTTCTCACCTTGTGCCTTAGTCTGTTTTCTGTTGTAGAATACCTGAGGCTGGATAAATTATAAACAATAGAATTTTATTTGGCTCATGTTTCTAGAGGCTAGGAAGTCCAAGATCCAGGAGCCACTTCCAGTGAGGACCATCTTGTTTGTCACAATATGACGGGAGGTGGAATGGGAAGATTGAGAGTTGGCTAACCCATTCCATGACTATCCCACAATCATGGCCTTAATCCATCCATGAGGGCAGAGCCTTTATGACCTCATCACCTCTTCAAAGTCCCACTTCTCAACACTGTTGCTTTGGGAATTCAGTTTCTAACACATGAATTTTGGGGGACATATGCACACCAGAGCACCTTGTACTGTAGTATATTATTCTCTAGTTTCCACTAAATAATCCATTCTCTCAAAGAATATTATAAACTCTTGAGCATATATTTTAGTTTAGTATAATATATTTATTATAGTTAGGGAGGGGTGGGCAAAATTAACAGCACTGAATGCCTTGTCTTCTCAGACGCCATAGTGGCCTCTTAACATACGCTATTCCATCTCTATATTTCACATCAGCCTGAGACAGTCGATGCTGTTGGAGCGATATTGTTGGCACTTAAGATGCTGTGGGCTGGGATTGTGGCTCAGCGGTAGAGCGCTTGCCTCGCATGCGTGAGGCCCTGGGTTCGATCCTCAGCACCACATACAAAGCAATAAAATGAAGACCCTGTGTCCATCTACAACTAAAATATATATATATATATATATATATATATATATATATATATATATATATATATAAAAAGATGCTGTGGGCTGCTCCATGGGATCTGGAGGAAACAGGTATTGGTTCTCGGCTTGTAACATAAACACTTGTCCATAAACCTGTACACAGCCATTTCACATTGTGAAATCAATGCCACCAAACTCACAGAAACATCAATATAAAATAAGTATCTTTTAAAATAAAAGCCATCAATTAACCAGTGTCCATCCTCTCCCTGGAAACTAATCCGTGTGAGAAGCCAAATTACAATCGTCTGATAGTTTAATGAATATAGAAACAAAGTCTATAGCCATACCATTCTGAATGTACTCAATCTTGTCTGCTTATATGTATAATTTTTAATAAATCATTAATGTGTAAATGCATTGTAGTACAGTGTAAGTTCATTAGTAATGCATTATAACTTTATCAATTAAAATCTGAAAGCTATTCATACCAACATAGGCTCATTTTTTTTCAGTAATTATACTGTATGAGGCTATGTTTCAGAAATGTCTTGTAAATAATATATTTTCCCCTCTAGGGCAACCTAGGGTTGCACTACCACTGAGCTGCATTCCAAGCCCTTTTTATTTTTTACTTTGAGACAGAGTCTTGCTATATTGCCCCAGCTGACGTTGAATTTGGGATTCTTCTGCATCAGCCTTCAGAGGCAATGGGATTGCAGGTGTGTGCCACCATGCCCTGCTTTATATCTTGGACATCTTTCCTGCATTCTTGGTAGCAACTATACAAAATATAGTTGAATATTTATTTGCTTATCTATCTTTCCATGCCTGTATTTACAGTAAACAATGTTGTCATTATCCTCCATGCAGTTTCTCTAGAGACAGACACTTTCTGCCCCAGGCCTTTGGCCTGTATTCTCCCTAGAGCTGTTGCCACAGGCCTCTCGCTGGGGACCCTTGCACATTTCTCTACTGCCTTAACTTGAATTTGTTTCCTTCTTAGCACTAAAAGCAGCTTGAACTCATGGTAGTTATTCATGTTTCTTGCCTTGAGAGCAGCGCTGTTGCCTTTTGCACTGTTGTATGTGTAGCTGTGTGTGTGTGTGTGTGTGTGTGTGTGTGTGTGTGTGTGTGTGCACCCATGCCTGCCTAGAACTGAGCCTAATCCAGAGGCAATACTCCAAAAAAGTATTTAATAAATGAACTAATTTTCACACTTTTATACAAATATTTCAGATCTCCTAGAAATGATGATTGCTTTATAAGAAAGTTCATTAAAAAATTGGACAGACATTGCCAAATTATTCTCCTAAAATGTTACACTAATTTGTACCTTTGTCTGATTGTGTTTGTTTTTTTGCTACTAGGGATTGTACCTGAGAGTGCTTTACCACTGAAATACAGCCTCAAGACCTTTAATTTTTTTTTTTTTTTTTTTTTTTTTGGTACCAGGAATTGAACTCAGGGGCACTCAACCACTGAGCCACATCCCCAGCCCCTATTTTGTGTTTTATGTAGAGACAGGGTCTCACTGAGTTGCTTAGCACCTCGCCATTGCTGAGGCTGGCTTTGAACTCACGATTCTCCTGTCTCAGCCTCCCAAATTGCTGGGATTACAAGCATGAGCCACCGTGCCCAGCTTAAATTTTTTTTAATTTTGAGACAGAGTCTCTTGGCCTTGCTAAATTGCTGAGGCTGGCCTTGAACTTGTGATCCTCCTGTCTTGGCCTCCCAAATCACTGCGATTACAGGTATGAACTGCCACACCTGGCTAATTTATACTTTTTTTTGGTACTGGAGATTGAACTCAGGGGCACTCCATCACTGAGCCACATCCCCAGCCCTATTTTGTGTTTTATGTAGAGACAGGGTCTCATTGAGCTGCTTAGCGCCTCGCCATTGCTGAGGCTGGCTTTGAACTCAGGATTCTCCTGTCTCAGCCTCCCTAAATTCTGGGACTACAGGCTTGCGCCACCGCACCCAGCTTAATTTATACTTTTCAAAGTACAAATTAATGTGTGAGAGCACCTTTTTCACACATCATGACCAACAGTAAATGTCACTGATTTTTTTCCTTCCATATTATCTTTTATTTATGATGTAACATATTTACCATACTTTGTTAGTCAGTTTTGTATTACTGTAACAAAATACCTGAGATACTCAGCCTTAAAAAGGGAAAGGTTTATTTTGGCTCACAGTTCTGTAGGTTTCAGTACATATTGGTTGGCCTCTTTGCTATTGATCCCGTGATGAGGCAGCTCATCATAGCAAGAGTGGGTGACAGAGGGGACTGCTCACCTCATAGTAGCCAGGAAACTCTATAGAACCAAACTGGCAACATTGTTGCTATAGCTGAATCTCAGATTTGATGTTGCTATTCAATTTTGAAGGTTTTAGTCCATGACTGATTGGCCCCTGCTTTGGGCCTATGGCAGCACATAACTTCATGGCAAGAGCATGTGGTAGAGGAGATTTGTTCACTTCATGGTGACCAGGAAGTGAAAGAAAGAAAGAGGAAGGGGCTAAGGGCCCAATGTCCCCAGTGACCTAACTTCCTCCCTGTAAACCTCCTAAAGGTTCCACAGACTACCCAGTGCTCCCCGGGTTCCCAGTACTACCACAGACAGGCAACCAAACATCTAACACACGGGCCTCTGGGGGACACTTACCCAAACCATAGCACTTATTAAGTGGAAAATGTTTATTTTACTTTGTGTCATTTGTATTTCTTTAGGGTTGAGTAAGGTAGGTATCTTTTGCATGTATTGATTACTATTTTTTTGTCATTTGCCTATTTCATGATCTCATTTTAAAGGAGTCTGAATCAAAAGATTAGCAACTATTTCTCCTCTCAAGCATTTTTGAACATGCTAATTCCATTATGTAAGATATAAAACAAAAATTAGGAAAAAAAACCTATTAGTTCTTGATCATGTACCAGTTTGATTCTAAGGGCTTTACCTGCATTATCTCATTTAATTGTCTTAATAATCCTTTGCAGGGCTGGGGTTGTGGCTCAGTGGTAGAGTGCTCACTTCCCATGTGTGACGCACTGGGTTCAATCCTCAGCACCACATAAAAATACATATAAAGGTATTGTGTCGGGGCTGGGATTATGGCGCAGTGGTAGCGTGCTCGCCTAGCACGCGGGAGGCACTGGGTTCGATCCTCAGCACCACATAAAAATAAAATAAAAATATTGTGTCCACCTACAACTAAAAAATAAATATTTTTTAAAAAAAGGTATTGTGTCCATCTACAACTAAAAAAAATTTTAAAAAATAATCCTTTGTAGTAAGTATAGTTACCATCCCCATTTTATAGATAAGCAAAGACACAAATTTAAAGTGAAAAGAGCCCCAGGAGATTGGCAGACTCTCAGATAACTAGTATCATCTTTTTGTGATCCTTATTCCCAAGGCTCTCTCTAGGCCCTCTGATTTCCAGATTCTGCTTCCAGATTACTTTGGTATAGATAAGTGGGTGTACCCACCTGCATTTGGATTCTTCAAAGCTGTATGATCAGTTATAACAGATGAAGAAGCTGACACAGAATTTAAGAAACTCCTCAGGGGCACAATGACAAGCTCATTTCTTATTTTTATTTTTATTTTTTGGTGCTAGTGATTGAACCCAGGGGCACATTCACTGAGCCACATCCTCAGCCCTTTTTATTTTTATTTTTATATTTCAAGACAGGTCTCACTAAGTTGCTTAGGGCCTGTCTAAATTGCTGAGGCTGGCCTGAACTTGTGATCGTCCTTTCTCAGCCTCCCAAATTACTGGGATTACAGGCATGTGGCACCATCTTTTGAAACTAGATTTATCTGCTAGGTGCAGTGGTACATACCTCTAATCCCAGTGACTCAGGAGGCTGAGGAAGGAGGATCACAAGTACAAGGCCATACTCAGCAGTTTAGTAGTAGGTAAAGCAACCTTGGATTCAATCCCCAATACTTAAAAGAAAGAAAAAGAAGGAAGGGAGGAAGGGAGAAAGGAAAGAAGGAAGGAGGGAAGTATAAAAGAAAAAAGAAGAGAAAAGAAACTAGATTTGTCTAATTACAAAACCCTGGCTCTTCCCTGGATATTTCAGCTCCCCAGGACAGTGCTGGGACAAGGAATTTGCACAAAACATACTTGTCAAATTGATTTTACCATTTCTGGGGGTAATAAGGACACAGATCGCCCACAATCAGGCCACTTTTTCATTGGATAAGAAGGAAAAAACAGAGTGGTCACACTGCCCAGGACTGACTCAGCACTAAACCTGGACTAAAGTGACTTGATCCAATCTGCTTTAAGAGGCTCTAACCTGAGGGAAGTTTGGTGAGAAACAGGTGGCAATCAGGCTCTCTGATTTCTAGTACCTGCCTAGAAATCTTCTTTGAAAGAGAAATCCAGTAAATGGACAAATAGTGGGGAACAAACCCGAGAAGATTAACACAGCTGTGATTGCACAATTATAATTATGAAAACAATAAGTTTCAAAAAAAAAAATCTCCTGCCAAGCACTGTGGCACATCACTGTTTTCCCAGACAAATCAGTAAGCTGAGACAGGAAAATGTGAAGTTTAAGGCCAGTCTCAGCAGATTACCAAGACCCTAAGCAACTGTATTTTTTAAAAAAAAATAAAAAACTGGGTATATATCTCAGTGCTGAAGCACCCCTGGCTTCAATCACCAGTATCATAAAAGAAAGAAAGAAAGAAAGAGAGGAAGGAAGGAAGGAGAGAGAAAGAAATCAATGAATGAATATCAGTTTGCCGTATAGGTTACAAAGATATCCCTCTACCCTAGTTTTCCTGTTGCTTATATTTACAATAGGATTGGTCATCTAATTTTATTTGATTAATTTAAAATCAAAATTAAGTCTTTTTAGTCAGGCACACTGGTGTGGACCTATAATCCAGCTACTCAGGAGGCTGAGGCAGGAGGATCAACTGAGCCCAAGAGGATCCCTGGAGGCCAGGCTGTGCAACATACCAAAACTTTGTCTCAGAAAAAACAAAAGAAGACAAAAAATTGGTGATCTTTTTCTTCACAGATTCTGTGATTTGTGTCATAGTAAAAAAGATGACTTCTACTCCAAGATTCATACATCTTTTCTTTAATTTTTGTGTGTGTGTGTGTGGTACTGTAGTGGCACCCCCTCCTCCACAGAAAATCTTAATTAAGCTTCTCCAGAAATCTGCACCATAATTGATCTTAGGGCTATCAACAAGAGTCTTTACAAAAGAGTTCAATGTAGTTAAACTTCCTATTCCCTGTTGCTCTCTTACATGGCCACGGGCTTGAAAGAGATCAGCACTCCAGGTGCTGAATGCCCACTTACTAGTTTTTTCACAAACATTTATGAACTCTCTAGTATAGTAACAATATATTTTATAGAAGTGTATTTGCAAATGCAAAGTGTGGTAGGAAAGACAGATCCTTTAACAAGGCCTCTGGCCTTGGGCCTGAGCCTCACAGAAATGTTTACATTTCAAAGTTAAGAGAAGATGTTACTAATCGGGTTCCATGGTAACAGCTGGCAGGGGGAGGAAAGAAAGGGAGTTCTCCCTTTCTCAGGTGCTGTCCTTGAAGTGTTAACTTGCCCAGAACAGTAAAAGAAGCAGCTACTTTTGTGTGAACTTCTGCCCTTACACGTTGGGTATAAAATTCTGAAACTGCCTGAACTTGGGGTTCAGGGGGATTAGTTAATTACAGCAAACACTTAACCCGTTCCCAGCACTAGGGAGGCTGAGACAGGAGAATTGCGAGTTCCAAGCCAGCCTCAGCAATGGCGAAGCGCTAAGCAACTCAGTGAGACCCTGTCTCTACATAAAACACAAAATAGGGCTGGGGATGTGGCTCAGTGGTCGAGTGCCCCTGAGTTCAATCCCCAGTACCAAAAAAAAAAAAAAAAAACTGACTGCAGTCAAATAAAACCGTTTCCTGCCATCTTTGTTGCCTGGTCTCATCTGTCCATACTACAGTGCTGGGGATTGAACCCAGGGCCTAGTGCATGTGAGGAAAGCACTCTTCTAACTGAGCTATATCCCCAGCCCAAGACATCTTTTCTTCCCACATTTTTTCATTGGTGCATAATAGTTGTTCATAATGATGGGATTTGTTGTTACATATCCATATATGCACACAATATTTGGCCAGAACTCCCTGAAAATACATCTTATCTCTCTTTCTCTTTTTTTTCCCCCCTTTTCACACGGAGGATTGAACTCAGAGGCACTTAACCACTAAGCCACATCCCCAGCCCTTTTTATATTTTATTTAGAGGCAGGATCTCGCTAAGTTGCTTAGGATCTCACTAAGTTGCTGAGGCTGGCTTTGAACTTGAGATTCTCCTGCTTCGGCTTCCCAAGCTACCACACCAGGCTTTTTTGTAAAATTTTGAGACAGGATCTCAATAAATTGCTTGTGATTCTCCTGCCTCAGTCTCCCGAGTTGCTGGAATTATATTCCTGTGTCATCACACCCAATTTATATTGTATCTTCTTAACAACAACTCCAAGAAGACAAGGACTGTGGCTTTCTTCTCTTGGAATCTTGGTGGCAACTGGACTCAAGAGTAGTAGGTGCTCACTAAATACTAAGAGTGTAAATTGGAGAGCTTTCTAGGTCATCTAGAACTTCATGTAAAGAATAAATGAAATAATACCTGTAAAGTTTTCAGAATAGCGCTAACACATATTGAAGTACTACTACTATTCTTTTTGTTTTAGGTTCTTTTAAAAAATGTCTAATATTGCCGGGCGCGGTGGCTCAAGCCTGTAATCCCAGCATTTAGGGAGGCTGAGACAGGAGAATCGCGAGTTTAAAGCCAGCCTCAGCAACGGCGAGGCGCTAAGCAACTCAGTGAGACCCTGTCTCTACATAACACACAAAATAGGGCTGGGGATGTGGCTCAGTGGTCGAGTGCCCCTGAGTTCAATCCCCAGTACCAAAAAAAAAAAAAAAAAAGTCTAATATTAGCCAGATGAGGTGGTACACGCCTGTAATCCCAGCAACTCTGGAGGCTGCCACAGGAGGATCACAAATTCGAGGCCTGTCTCAGCAATTTAATAAGGCCCTAAGCAATTTAGTAAGACTCTGTCTCAAAATAAAAAATAAAAAGGGCTGGGGATGTGGCTCAGTGGTAAAGCACCCCTGGGTTCAATCCAACTACCAAAACAAAACCAAAAAAAGTCTAATGTTATTATATTTAGACAACAGCACCCAACAATATTAAATATTTAATAAAGTCAAAGAGAAGAATGATTGTTGGATTTTTGGTCAAGAAATCTCTTCATTGTGTCTGGGTTCCATGCATTAGTCACTCCTTCACCTTCCCACTCTCCATGTCCTCAAGTCAAACAGTGGCCAACAAATCACACAGTGTTTGCCACAGCTGACTTGGTATTTCCAGCTGAACTTGGGTTCTTTTTCTTTAATTCACATGACTTACCATCAAGATCTAGATGTTCTAGGGAAGGAGAAATTAAACTATAGTAAGTAAAGCCTTTTTTTACATTGTCTTTGCTGTTTTTGTAACTTGAAAATTGAAGACAAGACTTTGTTTGTTTCTTTCAGTGATAAGTATTGCACTCGGGGTGCTTTACCACCGAGCCACACCCCCAGTCTTTTTTTAAAATTTCTTATTTTGAGACAGGGTCAAATTGCAGAGTATGGCCTCAAACTTGTGATTCTCCTGCCTCAGCCCCTAAAGTTGTTGGGATTACAGGTGTGCGCCACCGTGCCTGACTGATTTTCCTTATGTACCAAAAACTCTCATGATTCAATAGAACAAGTACAAAATTAAAATGGTCTTAGTCCAGCAAATAGGAGATCCAGTGGGCAATAAACACAAAAATGTCTAACAGTTACAGAAATTTAGGTTGAAACAACAGACTTTTTTCACGTAACGCACTGATAAATATTTTTAAATGCTGATACTATCTAGTGTTAATTATGCAAGATGGAATAGTCATCTTTGATGGGAATATAGATTGATAAAATCAATACTAGATAAGAAAGGCCTCCCTGTGCCTTATTTATTTTTATTTTTTTGTAGGGATCTAACCCAGAGCCTTGTGCATGGTAGGCAAGTTCTCTCCCACTGAGCTATATCTCCAGCCCCTCCTTGCCCTGGACCCTGTAGTCTCTGCACAAGAGGCCTACACAGACCTCTTCCCTGCTCCATTACTTCAAGGGTGGCCATGCTGCTGATGTGCACCTCTGGTCTAGAGGGGCTACAAATTGCAGAGCTGCGTATGAAGCTTAGGCATGAAACCTGTTGTGTCCACATGGGAGCCTGAGCTGCTCTTTGCCTTGTGGAATGAAGCCAGGGATGGAAAGATGAGGGAAGATCATCTCACGTGGTATGTCTCAGTCTGGACTTAGAGGTATTCAAGAATTCCAAATTTCCAGCACATGGGCACACGCTTATAATCCCAGTGTCTCTGAAGGTTGAGGTAGGAGGATTAAAAATCCAATGCCAGTCAGGCACGGTGGCACACGCCTGTAATCCTACCAGCTCAGAAGGCTGAGGCAGGAGGAAGGATTGCAAGTTCAAAGCCAGCTTCAGCATCACCTTAGCAAGGACCTAAGCTACTCAGTGAGACCTTATCTCTAAATAAAATATTAAAAAAGGGCTGACTCAGTGGTTAAACCCCACTGGGTTTGATCCCTGATACAAAAGAAAAGAAAATAGAGAAAGAAAGAAAGAAAGAAAGAAAGAAAGAAAGAAAGAAAGAAAGAAAGAAAGAAAGAGAAAGAAAGAAAGAGAGAGAAACGTTCAAGGCCAGCCTCAGCAATTTCAGGAGACCCTCAGCAATTTAGTGACCCTGTCTCAAAATAATAAGGACTTACCAGTAAAGCACCCCCTGGGTTCAATCCAGGTAATTTTGGAAGTCTACTTGGCAAGGTAGGAAAACAAAATATATTAGGCTGATCTGTTTACAGCTTGAGTTAGGGAATATAGGGCTGTGGCTTGTGTTAGTGGATTTGGAGGAGAGTTTAAGAGAACAAGGGTTTTGTTCTTGATTGGGTCCTGTCAAAAAGCAGGCGTAATTTTATGGTTATCTTAACTAGAAGCAAGGGAAACAATGCAGACAAAGGGAATGTTTGGCCATGTCTGTGGTTTGCACAATGTTCTTGTTTATGTCTATTCTTAGGATTAGAGGGTGACCCTGTCTTTTGGCATTCTGTGAAATGGTTTGTGTTCAACTGGAGAGCCCCATAGTCTGGTTGTTGGAGTCAGGCCAGCTCAGCTGCTAGAAGTAAGGGGCTGCTTTTTTCTTTTTTAATTTTTCATGATATTCAGTTGTTATACCTCATTTATCTCTTTAAATCTGCTACATTCTTCCCACTTAAAAAAAAATTACAATTTTGAAATTAAGTTAGTTGCCTTTATAGAAATTTTCATGTTCTGGATTAATCTGATTATTTCTTTGTGATAGCATTTAGCTTGCTTCAGTAAACTGGAAAATAGGTCTAAGGGCTTAGTAAGATTTTAAATTCAAAAAATTTTTTTGCAAGAATACTTTATAAATGACAAGCATAGTGGCATGTGCCTATAATCGCAGCTACTCAGGAAACAAAGGTAGGAGATCACTTGAGTTCAGGAGTCTGAGACCAGTCTGGGCAACATAGTAAGACCCCCATTTCAAAAACGTTAAGATAAAATTTTCAAAAAGAATACAGGTGATATCATGAGGTTAATACACCCTGTCAGAAGGTATATTAAATATTAAATAGATCACCTCACTATTAGCCATGTTAAATTTGAGAAGCTGAACAGGTATCTTTTCAGGTAATACGAATGAATAAAAGTCAATGCTATTGGAAACAAAAGAATTGAGAAGCTGGTTAAAGTGTAGATAGAAAACGTCTCCATTACAAAGGAATGAAGAGCCAGGCTTGTTGGTGCACACCTGCAGTCCCAGCTACTTGGGAGGCTGAGGCAGGGATGGCTTGAGCCCAGGAGACCTAGAACCAGCTGGAGTAACAGAACTCTATTTCTAAAAAGATAAGATAATACATAACTAGAAGAATGTGGATGAGCCAGTCATTCATCTGTGGGTTCCTTCATATACTGTGCAAGTGTCCTCTCCCCAAGGTTCTCAGGTCATCCATACCTGAGCTTCAGGTCATCCAAGCAGCTTCAGGTCATCCATACCTGAGACAGTCATTCCCCAGGGCTACAAAATGGCTGCTTTCTAATTCTAGGTTCCTTTTATTGTTAGCACACAGTAGTTTTCTATAAACAATTTCTTTTATCTAGAGATCAACTGCTGTTTCTCCTAAAAAAAAAAAAAAAAAAAAAAAAAACCCAGGGCTAGCTGCTGCTTCATCATTTCCCCTGTCAATGCTGAATTTCAAGGTAAGAATCAGCCATTTTAGTCAATTTATGACAGGTGAGTATTGTTCCCCCTCCATTTCTAGGATCACTAAGGACTCATGGACTTCTTTTTCAGTGTCTTACAAACTGTTCTTATTCCTTTATTTTTTTTGGTACCAGGGATTGGACTCAGGGGTACTCAACCACTGAGCCACATCCCCAGCCCTATTTTGTGTTTTATGTAGAGACAGGGTCTCACTGAATTGCTTAGCGCCTCGCCGTTGCTGAGGCTGGCTTTGAACTCGCGATTCTCCTGTCTCAGCCTCCCAAAGTGCTGGGATTACAGGCATGTGCCACCATGCTTAGCTTGTTCTTATTCTTGATGCACAAACTATCCCAAATTGGCTACTGGGAGCTCCTTCAAGTTGGCTACTGTGGCTGAGTGAGGTGGTATACAATAGTAATCCCAGCAACTTGGGAGACTGAGACAGGAAAATTGCAAGTTCAAAGTCACCCTCAGCAGTTTAGAAAGACCCTGTCTTAAAACAAAATTTTAAAAAAGACTGGGGATATAGCTCGGTGATAGAGTGCCTCGGGGTTCAATTCCCAGTACTGTAAAACTCAACAACAAACAAAACAGAAAGAAAAGAAGGAAGAAAACTACTAGGCAATGTTTAGTATTTTGTTGTAATATTTTTTATCCTAGAATATATTTACTAAAATAACTGTTTTCAAGGGTATTTA
This sequence comes from Geosciurus inauris, assembly GCA_004024805.1. Classification (NCBI taxonomy): domain Eukaryota; kingdom Metazoa; phylum Chordata; class Mammalia; order Rodentia; family Sciuridae; genus Geosciurus; species Geosciurus inauris. The sequence continues at coordinate 17,852 of PVHX01008402.1, read as the reverse complement.
AGGTCCTTTATGTGATTAATTTTTTTTTTAAGTACTAGGGATTAAATCCAGGGGCACTTTCCAAGTGAGCTGCAGAACTGTCTGCCCTGTCCTGTTTTTTTGTTGTTTTTTTTCCCCCCGATTATTTGAAATAGGATCTCACTAAGTTGCTGAGGCTGGTCTTGAACTTGTGATACTCCTGCCTCAGACTCCTGTGTTTCTGGGATTACAGTCCAGCTGTGATTATGAAAAAATTTGATATATATCAGGTTTATTAGGTAGGCACAGAACTGTGCATCTGTAATACTTGGGCTTGATCCCTAGCACTTCAGAAAACAAATCAATCAAACAAAACTTCCATATTCCATCTTCTCAGTAGTCTCAATGATCTGTACTGTCTCCTGTTCAAGAATAATCCCCTCACCATCTTCATGATTATAAGATGGGAGGTGGAAAGGGCAAATGCTATAACCAGGGTCTTTAACCTGACAGCCATTAAGCCAAACATTCCGTATTTGTCCATCCATCTCAAACAGTACCAGGTGCATTATGAGAGCCAGGTACTTCCACTTTGCTCATCAGGCAACACTCCTCAACCCCACCCCTGCAAGCAGTCAGCAAAGGCTCCCTGTTGTTCCCACCGACCAGCCTGACACTTTCTTCCTCCACAGGGGGAGGCTCCAGCAGAGGCTTTGCTTGTACATTTGTACTTGGTGCTGTGACTTCAGTTCTGTTGTCATCAGGTCAAGTTCCTGGTGTTCAGCATCAAGTAGATCTCGACTTTTTCCTCTGCCATTGTCAATTAATTACAATCAATTGACCTTTTATTGGTGGCCCCACACCCTTAACACTATTTTTTCACTTCTACCTCCTTCCTCTTAGCTTATAAAAATCTTATAAAAATTTTCAAGGTTGTCCTTGCTTCAAAATTCCTATGCTTCATTTGTGTCCTTCTCCGAATGGTCAAAGGCCTCAAAAGAATCATCCACATTCCCTCTCTCTGCTTCTTAACTTCCATTTCACTTTTCTGTCTATTGCCAGTTAGATCTTGTCATCACCACTTGGAAAATTTTTATTAAATGCAGTGAAAATCTCCTAAATTTTCTTGACCCTCTGGAATCTTTCTCTTTTACCTTTCCCGCCTCTATTTATTTGCCTAATTCTCTAGGCAGTCAGTACCTGACATTCCACTCACAGTTCCTCTAGGGCTGGTGGTGGTGTTTTTTTTTTTTTTTGACAGAATCTAACTAAATTGCCAACACTGGCCTCAAACTCCCAATTCTGAGCAGCAGGAATCATAGGATGACTGACTGCTCAAATTCCCAATTCTGAGCAGCAGGAATTACACGGATGAGTCCCCACACAGGACTAGTGTTTTTTGTTGTACTAGGGCTTTGACCCAGGGCCTTGCACATGCTAGACAAGTGCTCTACCACTGAGTTTTTTATTTTGAGATAAGCTCTCACTAAGTTGCTGAGGTTGGTCTTGAACTTGTGATCCTCCTGCTCCGGCCTCTCAAGCTGGTTTTACAGGTGTATGCCGCTATGGCTAGGGCTGGTGATTTTGAGGACTCCCCACCTCCAAACTTGCTGACTTGAACAATAGTCTCTCCTCTGTAGTCTACATTGCTTCTACTGTGACCTTTCTAAATCTGCAAGCCTGTGACTTCTCATGATATGTCTGGCCATGGCCACGGTGGTAGATGTGGGTTTCCATGGCTCCCCCCACTACAAATTAAAATTCCTTGATGTGGTATTGAGGCCACTCCAAAAGCTCTTTCCTGCATCTCCACCCTCAGCTCCCTCAGTAGTAACCCTCCCTATTGCAGCACACTGAGTTCCAAACCTACTCCTGGTGGTCCACGTGTTTTTCCCTCACTTCATACTGGATGCTTCCTATTAAAAATGAAGATTATTATTCAGTAAGTCTGTGGTAGGCATGAAAGAGTGCATTTCCTAATCTAGGTACCACTGTGCAGCTATTCTGGATCTCACTTTAAGTAGCAAAACCTAGAACTTCTCCTTAGCTAAAACAAACTTATCTTTTTTATTTTTTTGGTACTGGGAATAGAACACAGCAGAGCCTCCTGCATATTAGGTAAATATTCTACCACTGAGCTATACTCCCAGTCCCTAAAATGGATTTATCTTTTACTTCAGGAACTAAAATCTCTTGGCCCAGAAGTTTCTACCACTTAAGTAATTTTGATGGAAAATGTGTGTCTTTGTGAGAAATTTTGGGACAGGGACAGAAGCTGGAAATGGGGACAGAAGGTGGACATGGGGACAGAAGGTGGAGATGGATAGTCCCAAAATGAAACAGAATGATGTAACAGCAAGTTAATTCAGTATGTCTCTTCACACCCTTTAATTTCTTTTGTTCTAAAACAAAATTCATGCCAGGTGCAATGGCGCATGGCTTTAAATCCCAACAACTCGGGAGGCTGAAACAGGAGGATAGCAAGTTTGAAGCCAGCCTCTGTAATTTGGCAAGGCCCTCAACAACTTAGAGATACCCAGTCTCAAAAAATAAAAAGGAGCCGGGCGCGGTGGCACAAGCCTGTAATCCCAGCACTTTGGGAGGCTGAGACAGGAGAATCCTGAGTTCAAAGCCAGCCTCAGCAACGGCCAGGCACTAAGCAACCCAGTGAGACCCTGTCTCTACATAAAACACAAAAATAGGGCTGGGGATGTGGCTCAGTGGTTGAGTGCCTCTGAGTACAATCTCCAGTACCAAAAATAAATAAATAAATAAAATAAAAAGGACAGGGAATATAGCTCTGTGTAAAGTGCCCTGGGTCCATTCACCAGTACCAAAAAATACACACAAAAAACACAGTACAAAACACACAAAAAAATCAAATTCATGTATACTAAAGAATAATTATTCACCAATGGTGATACATGCCTCTAATCCCAACAACTCCAGAAGCTAAGGTAGGAGGATCACAAGTTCAAGACGAGCCTCAGCTAGTGAGACCCTCAGTAATATATCAAGATCCTGTCCCAAAATAAATAGAACCCAAAGATTCCATCCCCAGCACCAAGAGTAAACAAATGAAGGAATGAATGAAATAAACCGCAAAGAAGAAAATAAAATTTCTCATAATCCCACCACTCAATATAATTTAGTGATTTCTTCATTCAACTATTCATTGTGCATTCACTAGGCAGCAGGCATTGTACAAAGTGGGGGTACCACTGCAAACAAAATAGACATAGCTCGTGATTTGGTAGGGTCTATTTTAGAGAGCAGGGGTCAGCAAATTCTGGCCCAAGGACCAAGTACAGCTGGAGGCCTGTTCAGATAAACAGAGAAGTCATGTTTATACCTTTTTTCTGTTTTTTACACTATAACATAATTGAATAGTTGAAACAAAGACCTCATGAGCCCCAAATCCTAAAATATTTATTGTTTGGCCTTTTACAGAAAAGTTTGCCACTCTCTGGTTTAGAAAGAACTGATAACACAACTACCTGTGCATAGGACTGTGTCAAATTAATTTTCTGTGCAAGGGCCTTTTGTCAGTTTACTCAGTTCCTCCAATAGTTCGTGACTTAAATTATTTTAAGTTTTCTAATAGTTGCTTAGAAAGAAATTTGATTTTTGTATTGACCTAGTAGCCAACAAATTTCTTTTTCTTTCTTTATTTTTATTTATTGGTACTGGGGGCTAAAGTCTAGGAGTGTTTTACCACTGAGCTACATCCCAGGCTTTTTTCTTTTCTTTCTTTTTTGAGACAGGGTCTCACTAATTTGCTTAGGGTCTTGATAAGTTGCCAAGCTGGCCTCAAATATGGGATCTTCGTGCCTTAGCCTCCTGAGTCTCTGGGATTACTTCTGTGCACCACCACAACTGGACCAACCATTAAGTTCTTAAAGCTAATTTAACTTAGTTCAGATAGTGCCAAGAATAATCCATAGATGCTAAGTATCTCTATATAAAAGTGGTGGTTGTGGAAAAATAGGAATGAGACGGAGGTTAACTTGTCACAGACTTGGGAGCTAGTAGAAAACTCCAACAGGGGACTGGCTAAACACATTGTCTAAGCACATGATGGAATATCCCTAGTAGTATGTATGTAGCTGTTGTAGAAGAATGGTATAACATTTCATGACAATAAAAAAATTAGGTTATAAAACATACAACTTGAAAACAGCTGGGCTGGGGTTATGGCTCAGTGGTAGCGTGCTCGCCTAGCACGCTTGAGGCACTGGGTTCGATCCTCAGCACCACATAAAAATAAAATAAAGCTATTGCGTCCACCTACAACTAAAAAAATAAATATTTAAAAAAAAAAAGAAAAAGAAAACAGCTAGGTACAGTGGTACCTGCTTATAATCTCAAAGATTTGGGAGGCTGAGGTAGGAGGATTGTAAATTCAAGGTTTGCCTCAGCTGTTTGTTTACTTGTTTATTTAATTGGTACCAGATATTGAACCCAGGAGCACTTAACCACTGAGCCACATCTCCAGCCCTTTTTATTTTATTTTAAGACAGGATCTCACTCAGTTGTTTAGGACCTTGCTAAGATGCTGAGGCTGGCTTTGAATTTTCAGTCCTCCTGCCTTAGCCTTCCGAGCTGCTGGAATTATAGGCACGTGTCACCAGCCCCAGCCAGCCTCGGCAATTTAGGGCTGGGGATGTATCTCAGTGGTGGAATGCCCTGGGTGCAATCCCCAGTACAAGAAAGAAAGAAAGAGAAAGAAAACTCAAAGTTTTATTTTGTTTCGTGGTGATCAGAATGAAATCTAGAGCCCTGTACATGATAGGCTAGCCCTCTGCCATGGAACCACATCCCCAGACCTTTACTTATATTTTAAAAAATACTTTTCTGGGCTTGAGATGTAGCTCAGAGGTAGAGCACTTGCTTACTATGTACAAGGCCCTGGGTTCAACCCCCAGCACTGAAATATATATTCCTTGAATACATGAAAGTTTTTTCTCCTTGATTTTTTTTCCCTCTTTTCTTTTTGGTGCTGGTGGTAAAACCCAGGGCTTTGTGCATGCTAAGCATCTACTCCCAAACTAAAAATTTTATATTTACAAAAAGTTTTCCATTTAAGATTAAGAAAGAAAGGATACTAGCGGGCGTGGTGGCACACGCCTATAATCCCAGTGACTCAGGAGCCTGGGGCAAGAGGGTCACAAGTTTGAGGTCAATGTTAGCAATTTAGCCAGGCCAGGCCCTAAGCAACTTAGTGAGATCCTGTCTCAAAATATAAAAAAAAGGGCTGGGGATATGGCTTAGTAGTTAAGCATCTCTGGGTTCAATCCCCAGTATCCAAAAATAAATAAAGAACTTTATAATTTGATTAGAAGACATTCAGCACAGGGAAGAGACTGGGTAGAGGAAAAGTAGGCTGAGCATGTTTTGGAACAGAAAAGAGCTGGGAGAAGTATAATATTAGCCTGCAGCAATGGGCAGGGCAGTCACTGAGGGCTGATAGCCATGGTAAGAATTTGGGGTTTTATTCTGAGAGCAAGAGAAGGAGAACCATACCATGATACAAACTTGCATTTTAAAAATTCCTATAGATGGGAGCCAGACATAGTGGTGCATGCTTGTAATCCCAGCAGTTTGGGAGGCTGAGGGCAGGATGATTGAGAGTTCAAAGCCAGCTCAGCAAAAGCAAGGTGCTAAAAAATTCAGTGAAACCCTGTCTCTAAATAAAATACAAAAAAAAAGGGCTAGGGATGTGGCTCAGTGATCAAGTGCCCCTGAATTCTATCCCAGGTAAACCCCCTCCTCCGCGAATTCCTCTGGATGGATGTGGTGGCACATGCCTATAATCGCAGCTACTTGGGAGGCTGAGGTAGGAGGATTATTTGAGCCCAGGAGTTTGAGACCAGCCTGGCCAATATGGTGAGATCCACCACGCGCCCCTACCCCCGCCAAGCTAAAAAATAAATGGGAAAAAATTAAGAATTCAGTTTAACTCCTTTTTAGTCTTTATCTTTCTACAAGGGTTCGCCTCGTGACCTCTTAATTGATTTATCAAAGTTTGCCAGTCTGGCTACTCCACCTCTCACCTCAAAGGTAATCCCAACAAAATGACCCAGCCCAATAAGACACACTTCTTCCTTTAAATCATGAAAGAAAATGAAGAAATTTATTGAATGTTTCTTAGGGAATAAAGATAAAGGGTTAATACTCTACACCACAACAAAAACTCAAAAAGATTTGAATATTCTCCTCCCCTTTCTGGCCCCCTCAATTTTCATCGAAAAATTAAAGTCTTCAGTCATGGCACACACCTGTAATCCAGCACCTTGGGAGGCTGAGGCAGAAAGATTACAAAATGGAGGTCAAGCTCAGCAACTTAGCAAGATCCTTTGCCAAAGTAAAAACAGCTGGGGACATGGCTCAGTGGTACAGTGCCCCTTGGTGCCATCTCCCATAAAAAAAAAAAAAAAAGAAAGAAAGAAAAAAGAAAAGAAAAGAAAGATTTTACCTTTCCCCTTACCAGCCCTCTCTCCCCTCACCACCCACCACTTCTCTCATCCCCAGTCTCAATGACTTGGTTTTCTCTGGGCAATATTAAATTAATACTAGGTCTGACCATTGGCCTTTTGAATCAAACATGTTTTGCTCTTTCACTTTACATTGACAATATTTTAGAAAGTTAATTTCGACAGTACCTTGAGGAGGCCCAAGAAAGACTTCTCTTCAAATCGAGAAGCATTAATTTGAGTGCCTTTGTCCACTGTTCCTCTGTGTTCAGATGAGTCCTGACAGAATAGAATTTCCCCCTGCCTATGGTGCCCTCCATCAGGCCTTCCTCCACATGGATCCTGTAGGGCAGGTAGAGATCCCCCTCCTGCTTCTCAGCCTCTTCCTTGAACTGCTGCAGGCAGTCCAGGAAGGCTATGATCCCACGGTCAAATGTGTTATTCCAGAAAACATTTTCTCTCCCGTCAGAGAACAGTGGCAGCTCAACACAGTCACCTGTTAAACACTTTAAATAGGAATGGTTTCCGCGGGCGATGAGTTGATACCTCTGAAACTTCAGTCCAATTGCTTTGGACAGGGCAAGGAGCAACAAAGCTGTCTGTCCCCAGGCAGCATTAATCTCATTCCAGCCCACAGGGACACTGGGGAGGCGGCCCAATCTGAAGTTATTGATGATGCCCAAAGGTCCCTCCTCTCTGATCTCAAATGTGGCATTGAAGATGTTGGTCTTCTTCAGACGGTCCATCTGGACGTGGGTGTACCACAGCTGGTTCTTCACACTTGTCAGCTGGTCACAGAGTTCCAGCTGCTGCCACTTTAGTTCATCACAGTCCCTCTGATACTGTCTCTCCTGCTGCTGCAGCTTCACAGTCTCTGCCTGGGCTGCCCTGAGATCCGCTGCTGTTCTTGCATGGTTCTCATCCACTTCCTCCAGCTCCCGGGCCAGCCTCACCTCCTCCAGCTCCAGGCCCTGCAGCTCCATCTGCAGTGTCTCCCTTTTGTCCTCATCCCTCAGCACCTTGGTTTCCAGACAGCATCTGTAGCTCTCAATATCAAGTTCTGTGAGAGCAATTTGGGTATCCAGCTGCTTTAAAACATTGTCAGTACATTCCTCACACAGTGGGTGATCCATCTCTTTTTGACCAGAGAAAATGTCAAACATTTCTGCAGTGGTCTTCTGGATGCTACTCAAAGTTCTCATGGATACTGCCTCACCAAGCAAGGTGAAATTGCTGGCACTTTGCTCAGACATCCCCCCATCATCAGGAAGGGGTCCAGAGGCACTGACCTGTGGCTCTCCACCATCTGTCTTCTCCATGGAGTGGGCACCTTCCTCTTGGGCTTCTCCTGGCTCCCCCTGAGCTGAGTTGGACGTCTCCATGTACTCACAAGCTTTCAGAGGCTGGCTGCATTGCTGGCACGTGAAGCGGAATGAAGACATCCTGGACATCTTGACTCTACCTTGGGTCTAAATTTCCCCTGGCTCTCCAGATGTTTATTATTTGGCATCTTTTAAGCTCTTCCTTGAAGAGTGATTCTTTATAAATGCATATCTCATTATGTCACTCTCCAACTTAAAACCCTGGTTTGGTAACCTCCAGTGTTACCTGTAGATTACTTTTAGCTCTTTATAGATAAGTGATTCTCCCCCACCCCTTTTAGATTCTCGAGTCTTTCTAAAAGGAAAATCTGATCATCTCACTTCCCTCTTTTTACATTTTCAAGGCACACCTTAAATCTTTCCAAACTAAAATCTGATTATGGCTCTTCTCAAAATGTTTAATACCCTTATCTCACCTTAAGATAAAGTCTAATCTTTTTTTTTTTTGTACTGGGGATTGAACCCAGAGGCACTTTGCCATTGAGTCACATCAACAACCCTTTTTAGTTTTCATTTTGAGTGAAAGGTCTCACTAAATTACCAAGGCTAGCCTTGTACTTGAGATCCTCCTGCCTCAGCTTCCTGAGCTGCTGGGATTGCAGGTGTGAGCCACCATTCCTGGCAAGTCCAATCATCTTAATCTGACACCAAGGCCCCAGCCCATCTTGCTAGCTGCTGCTTTCCACACAGGCCCCTCTGGGTTCCTGCATACTCCTTGCATTTTAGTTCTTCAGTGTATCATACTGTACTCTACCTGAAACACTTCCTTCCTTTCCTTCCTGGCCAATTTCTAGTCATCCTTTAGGACTAGGTCATTTCTACCAGGAAGCCTTCCCCTGACCTCCAAATTTAGGCTCTTTTTTTTTTTAAATATTTTTTTAGCTGTGGATGGACATAATGTATTTATTTTATTGCTTTATATGTGGTGCTGAGGATCGAACCCAGGGCCTCACGCATGCGAGGCAAGCGCTCTACCGCTGAGCTACAATCCCAGCCCCAAATTTAGGCTCTTTACTCTGATGAAACATTTATCATCCTTTATCACACAGTAATACAATGGGCATACATGGAAAAGATATTTGTTTAATGAATGAATCAAAATAGTTTGGGTTTGGGCATGTAACTCAGTAACATGGCACTTGACTGGCATCAACAAGGCTCTGGGTACCATACCTAGCACTATTAAAAAAATGTTTGGAGGTATGTATTGCATCATCGGCTCAGTCAGATACGCTGCTTCATAATTAACAAGATTAACACACTAGTCAAAAAATAAAGCAAACACAAATATTTACAAGTACATTGACTTTCATCAGTTAACCACCCAGTATAGCACACATATTGGCAAGAGATCTTTGCTCTTAAAATCTTCTGAGCTTCTAATCTGCAGTTATCTTATCTGACCCTTAAAACCACTGGGAGGTGAGAACAGAGGGAGTACAGCCGTACTTTACAATAAAGAAACTAAAGTGCATCTGGTAGTGGTGAACCAGGCCTATAAATACCAATTACTTCAGAAGTGGGAGCAGAAGAATCTTAGGTTCCAGGCATGCCTGGACAACTTAGCGCGAGACTCTGTCAAAATAAAAAGGGCTGAGGGTATAGTTCAGTGACAGAACTTGCCTAAAGTGTGGGGTCTTAGGTTTAATCCCTAGTCCTCAAAAAGAAAAAAAAATAATAACAGAAAAGAAACTAAGGTGCAAAGAGATCCAATAATTAGTCAGAAAGTCTTTAGCCCTCTTGACCTCTCTGAAATATCCCTGTGACCATAGAGCCTCTTACTCAGGTCATTCAATATTTCCCAGAACATGTCAGTGGGCCAAACATGACAGTCAGCCCTGAAGCTGATTAGGAGACAGATCAATTGTTCAAAATACTTAGAACAATGACCCACTGTTTGCTAAGAGTCTAAGGCCTAAGGTCACAGATGGGCGGGATCTCTACAAAATCTGCATTACTTCACCCTGACCTTCTCCCAATAGGGTTGGGAAACAGCAGAATGAGATTGGAACTAGTTTCAATGTCCTGGTCAGTTCTAAATCCTGATTCATCCCTGAGGGTAGAATGAAGTACACTCATTGGTAATAGCTGAGCCTATTTTAATTACTCTTTCATTAAAATTAAATGAAAATCCCACCTTGCCAGACTTTAAGTTTGAATTAGCCCAGAGGGACAGTGCCTGAAACAAAGGAAGAAAAGTGTGGGAATTATTTCAGACTCAGAGTAATTCAGCTAAAAAATGCCTCCAGGATAGTCCAGAATACACTTGTGAGCCCCTCTTCAGTGAAGGAATGGGTGGAGATGGAGTGCTACTCTCAGTTGGAAGGAAATCTCTTCTCCTTTCCAGAAATTTCACCACTAATTCCTGCCTCCTTATTACAAAATCTCATTATTAAGGGTTGGGGAAGGGATGACAGTGAGGACTCTATAGATCAAAGGCTGTTTCCGAACAGGATATTGTTTATTGCTGTATTGCCAGCACCTAGATGAATTATCTTAACATTTGCTGTTTTTCTTGGGCTTTTTTGCTGCAAAGCTCTGGAGAAAATTGTCTAAAATTGTCTCTTATTTATTGTTTCCAATTTCTCTCTCTCTCTCTCTCTCTGTTGTTGTTACCAGAGATTGAGCCCAGGGGCCCTTTACCGCTCAGCTACATCCTCAGTCCTTTTATTTTTATTTTTTTATTTTTGAGATAGTGTCTTGCTAAGTTGCTTAGGGCTTTGCTGAATTGCTGATACCAGTTTTGAAACTGGGATCCTCCTGCTGCAGCCTCTCAAATTGCTGGGATTACAGGTATGCGCCACCACGCCTGGTTCCTTTCTCTCTTAAAACCCACCCATCTTAGCAGGGCATGGTGGTGCGGGCCTGTAGTCCCAGCACTTTGGGAGGCTGAGACAGGAGAATCGCTAGTTCAAAGCCAGCCTCAGCAATGGCGAAGCACTAAGCAATTCATTGAGATCCTGTCTCTAAATAAAACACAAAATAGGGCTGGAGATGTGGCTCAGTGATTGAATACCGCTGAGTTCGATCCCCTGTACCAAAAAAAAACAAAAACCAAAAACCCACCTATCTTTATTCTCACCACTCCATAAAAACTCCTCTTATCAGGGTCACAAATGCTTACCACACCACTAAATTTAATCCCAATGGTTTAGGAAGCTAAAAGTGAGGATAAGGAAAAGGCAGTCCAGTTAATGTACTTCAGTTCTGGTGGTATCGAAGAACGTTAAGCACCACTGGGTCAGGATACCCAATGAGTAAACACAGGAGGTAGTTGAGGGGGCCAGATGAGGATAATGGAGGACTTGCTCCCCATAATCTGTAAACTTTCCTCTCCTCCTCTGTAAAACAACTGCCCTGTGGCTTCTCCAGACATGTGATACATTATTTTAAGTCAGACAGTGTTAGGTCCTAATCTGGCTGAATTAACTGGTTATTTAACCCCTTTGATGCTCAAACTCTTTCTTTGAGAATGAATGAAGCAGCTGAGTGCCATGGTGTACATCTGTAATCCCAGTGGCTCAGGAGCCTGAGGCAGGACGATTGCCAAATTCAAAGCCAGCCTCAGAAATTTAGCAAGACCCTGCCTCAAGATAAAAAGGGTAAAAGGGCTGGGGATGTGGCTCAGTGGCTAAGTGCCCCTCGATTCAATCCCTAGTACAAGAAGGAGGAAGCAGAGGAGGAAGGGGAGGAGGAAGAAGAGGAGGAGGGGGAGGGGGGACAGAAACCATCTTGGAGAAGAGGATTCAACAAGAATAAAATATTTTTTCAGTCCTCTTTTCATCTGTTTTTTCATTTTTTACATTTGAAATTATAGCCATTCTCTCTTCATTAAAAGGAAAAGAAAGAAGTCTTTTAGTGCAACCTAGGAAAGAGTGGCTTCTTGCCAGCGCCTGTGCCAGCACAAAGGGAAACCGAGTCAGCAAGGGAGCCTCAGATGAAAATCACTCACACACACACACACACACACACACACACACACACAGAGAGAGAGAGAGAACAAGGCAAGAGACTTCTTTAATGAGCTCAGGTCCCTCTTTATATATGCTAAGAGGCCCTTTTCCTCCAAGCGCAACAGGGTGCATAGGGTGTGACTATTCCATTAGCACCTTGCTGCTATTCACAGGAATGCTATTGTTACATTATGGAACTATGGCCAAAAGCACATGATTGAAAAACCTGATACTGTTGCACTTTATGTACTGTGGAAGCCCTCAGGCCAGCTCTCTCCCACAATTCCCCCTCCCTTTTCCTAGAGCCTGTCTTAGGTCGTGGGAACTCTGGAACACAGCTTACCCGTCATGGGAGAGCATACATTCTGATGATATGGTATACTTCCTGTCTTAGGTTGCTTGTGACCACGCCCCCATCTTACCCGTCATTGGCTTTCCTAGGATTGTGTCAAGCCCAGCCAGATTTGGGCAAAGGGGTCATTTTTATAAAGAGCTATCATGGCCTGATTGATTTTGAATTGATCTTACAATTTTGCAGGACCACCATCCCAACAGTACTATGGCAACCAACAGGAGTACAATCAAAGCTATTGACCCAGCCCACTGATGTAACATCGTTTCAAATTTTTGCAAAGCAGAGAGAACTGCACCAGAATCCATTAAATCAACCTGAGTCTCAAATTTGAGCTAACAATTGAAAAGTAAAGTTCAAATATTGCCGATTCCAGGGTCCTGCTAAATACTGATTTAACTGAAACAAAGCACTAGACAAGTTCCTTGAAAATGATTGTTGATGGCCTGTTGTGACGTAAGTGCATCAGCAGTATGGCGTGCTAACTTCTCCACCGCCACAGCCGTCGCAGCAGACTGGGCTAGCGCGATTCCCACAGCAGCAGCAGCACTCACACAGCCAGCGACAGGGCAGGCTCCATGGTGTAGCAGTGCGCCGCGCCGCGCGGGGAGCGTGCGAGCTCTTGCTGCCTGTCACCGCCGCCTGCACTGCACCTGGCCGGCTCAGCGCTCACCGCTGCCGCCCGGGGAGCCAGTAGGCAGCAGCGGTGGTCGTAACTGCTGCAGCTGTAATCCCAAAATCCCGTGGAGCTCTGTAAAGTTGCACTAGGAAGAAAGGCTTAGACACATTAACAAGATAACATTTCCAAGCAAAACATGTGGTGAGGAATCAGTAATTATTAACAGGCTTAACACATCTTTCTGGTACCCATATAGGGAACTCAGCATTCTTGGGAAATATGCAAACTGAACCTCTTGTGCATGTCAAAATGGGATCCAGGCCACACCATGCTCCAGTTTGTAGATCTTTCCAACGGGCAAGGCCCAGATTTCAATGCCGCAGGGCCGCTGAGCGTCCATTGGAATCAACATTTAAAAAATTTAAGATATAGTGAACATGAGCAAGTCTACCATGCGGGGAAGGGAATTCTCCCTCCTTTGTTTTGGAAAGATAGGTTTTAATAGATGAGTACCTTTAATGATTGCTTAACCTTGGGGATTCTTATGTATAATCTCATCTTAAGAACTTTGGGCACTCTCATGAAAGCAAAGGCTTGTAAACAGTGAGCCTTTACATCTTTGACCTTTTCACCTGAATGAGCTGAGGCATAAATAATGAACAAGGGTTCTTTATGGTGCCAAAGCAAGTATGGAAGAACCCATAGAAATGGTGACAAGGTCACTTCTGCATAGTCTTATATAATCATTAAGACTTTTGTCTCTATGAGCATGGAGGGCTTGCTGACAGTGTTTATTTGCATTCTCATATGCAAGCTGCTTAATTACCGGCATGGCATCAGTAACAATTTCAAATAATCTCCTGGCCAATTGTATTAACCTATCTGTAAAATCAGCAAAAGGTTCAGAGGGCCCTTGTATAACCTTTGATAGACTTTCCCCAGCTGCTAAATTAGGCAGGGCCCTCCATGCTTTAGTAGCGGCCGTGGCTATTTGAGCACATATCCCTGCATCATATACTATTCAAGCTTGCACACTGTTATATTGCCCTAGTCCAGCAAGCATGTCTAAGTTTTGTTGTAGGAAAACAGCCTGAGCATTTCTGGCAGCTGTTAGTTTACATTGCTCATGATATTTGCCCTTCCAAATAAGATAGTCACCTCCGGATAAAACTGCTCAGGTTAACTGTTGCCAATCTGACGGAGTGAGTTTCAAAGATGAAAGGATTCAAAAATGGCTAAAGTGAAGGGCGCATGAGGGCCACATTGTACCACAGCATCCTTCAAACCTTTTACATCCTTGAAATCCAACGGCTGATGTTGCCTGACTGTCTGTCCTTGTTGGTTTTGCACTTCTATTACTGGGAACACCACGCCTCCCGATTGAGGATCTGGAGGTGCTGAAGGACCACTGAATAATGCTTTGGTTCCTGCCTACATTGTTCTTTTAATTCCCACTCCTGTAATCTCTCTTGCAATGTCTGGATATCCTGTTCCAATTGCAATTCCTCATCTTCCTCCTCATCCTCTCCTTCTTTCCCTTCCTCGCTATCCATTTCAACTTCTTTAAGGTACTGGGTACTCCTTTCTAGCCCCATACCCTGTTTCCTCAACAGAGTTTCGATCTGATTTTCCAACAATACCCTACTGTGGGTAGTGCCCATCTTTACCTGCACTATTAACAATTACCGGTTTCCAACAATTCCCTACTGTGGGTAGTGCCCATCTTTACCTGCACTATTAACAATTCACCCCCTACATACTGGCCAGCCCCGGGGTGTCCGTTGGCGTTCCTTCCCTCCTTCCGATCTTGGTGGAACCTCCATATGCCAACGCCTGTGCCAGCACAAAGGGAAACCGAGTTGGCGAGGGAGCCTTGGATGAAAATCACTCACACACACACAGAACAAGGCAAGAGACTTCTTTAATGAGCTCAGGTCCCTCTTTATATATGCTAAGAGGCCCTTTGTCCTCCAAGCTCTACAGGGTCCATAGGGTGTGACTATTCTATTAGCATCCTGTGGCTATTCACAGGATTGTGGCTATTGTTACAATATGAAACTATGGCCAAAAGCACATGATTGAAAAACCTGATATTGTTGCACTTTATGTACTGTGGAAGCCCTCAGGCCAGCTCTCTCCCACAGCTTCTGATTCCTAGATCTCTGACCTACCTTTTCAACACCACTGGATTTTCCTCCTTAGCCTGCAAAGAGTCTCCACATTTAAAAAAACAAGATTCGGTGTTTTCTATGGAAAACCGACCTTTTCTAAAGCTTGCAAATGTAAATAAAAGCTTTCTTTAAAAATTTTAAAGATTTGTACACCATATTCATAGCAGCATTATTTAATAATATCTAAAATATGGAGCTGGGCACATTGGTACATGCCTGAAATTTCAGTGGCTCAGGAGGCTGAGGCAGAAGGTTTGCAAGTTCAAAGCCAGCCTCAGCAATTTAGTGAGGTCCTAAGCAACCTAGTGAAACCCTGTCTCAAAATGAAAAGTAAAAAAGAGCTTGAGATGCGACTCAATTGTTAAGCACCCCCGGGGTTTAACCTTGGTACAAAAATAAATAAATACACACACACACACACAGAAACAACCAAGTATCCATTAATGGATAAACAGATAAACAAAATATGTTCTATACATACAATAGAATATTATTCAGCCGAAAGAAGGAAGGAGATTCTGATGCATGCTACATCCTGAAGGAACCTGAAGAACATTTGTTAAGTGAAATCAGCCAGTCACAAAAACACAGATATTGTATGATTCCACTAATTTGAGGTACTCAGTCAAGTTCACAGAGACATAGAGTAGAGTAGAAGTTTCCAGGGACTGAGGCCAGGAGGAAATGGGGAGTTACAATTTAAAAGGTAAATCACAGTTACTATTTAAAGAATTTCAGTTTGGAGAGTTAAAAAATTATGGAGATAGATGTTGGTGATGGTAGCACAATGATTTTTTTCTTTTTCTTTTTTCTTTGTTTCTTTTGATACTGGAGATTAAACCCAAGGGCACTCTACCATTGAGCTACCTCTCCAGACATTTGTATTTTTTATTTTAAGACAGGTTCTCTGATTCTGACTTTGAACTCACAATTCTCCTGCCTCAGCCTCTGGAGTTGCTGGGATTACAGGCATGCACTACCTTGCCTGGATAGTATGAAAGTATTAGGGCCACAGAACTGTATGCTTACAAGTGGTTAAAATGGTAATTTTCATGTTAGGTATATCTTTTTTCTTTTTGGTACCAGGGATTGAACTCAGGGGTACTCGACCACTGAGCCACATCCTCAGCCCTATTTTGTGTTTTATGTAGAGACAGGGTCTCACTGAGTTGCTTAGCACCTCACTGTTGCTGAGGCTGGCTTTGAGCTTGCAATTCTCCAGTCTCAGCCTCCCAAAGTGCTGGGATTACAGGTGTGTGCCACCACACCCGGCTTAGGTATATCTTATGATAACTGAAAAGCATGAAAAACAAAACCCAACAAAAAACCTTCCAAACTGAATTGCCTTATGAGCATCAGAATGTTCCTTGTATGCTACATAAATATTTTGTAGACTCTGTGACTTCACAGAATCCAGGAAGGACTGCTGTAGTGGGGGACAGAAATCTCCAGCCCAGATGCGAGTCCCAGAGAATGGGAAGGCAGTGCTCTTGAGGACAAGACAGCCCAGTTTACAGTTCATATACAGAAGTTAAAAAAGGAATTTCAAGCTTGATTTCATTTGATTTTGCTTTAGGCTAACCAGGTGTCCTCTCAGATTCTCCTTGCCAGCAACACAGCAGATGAATTAATTGGATCAATCTGGAGCAAGAATTTTTTTTTAAGACTCAAAGTATCAAAACAGCCAAGATTCTGACTTTCTGCCCTAGTTCAGCTGCCAATTTGGAAAGTCATTTAAGCACAGTCTGCTTAATTAATCTCTGTGAAATGGGTTTAGTGCTGGCAATTGCTCGCAGTAATAATTATGGGCAACGACATATGCACAGTTCCTTCTCTGTGTTCAGTGCAGCATGTGGTATAAAGTAACTGTTCAATAAAGGATTGATTGGTTCCACATTTCTATTTGAAGAAGTCCTCAGCCTAAAAGCCAGGAGCTTACATTTCCCACCACAAAAGCTCTCACTTCTATCTAACACCATGCCATAAAAATAAAGTACAAATTTACAACAAAGCTACACACATAAAACAAAGATATTATTTTCAAAAGGATTCATGGAATTTCTATGAATGGATCATTGACTGGCATGTATTACAGATTGCTAGCTGTTTATAATCAGAACTAAGGTTTGAGGTGATAGCTTGGTGGTAGAGCACTTCCCTAAAATATGCAAGGCCCAGGGTTTGATCCCCAACACTGTAAAAAAAAAGGCAAAATTAAAATTTTGGGGGGTCAATGCTAATTGGAAGTCAAAATTCTCTTCCAATACAATCTACCTGTGAGGATTGATACCACCTACACCAATATATTACATATGAATCTATTGATATTAGAGGATGGCACTTGGCATATGTACCCATCTGCTGGATTGTGCACCTCTTGGGACATTACTGAAACCTATCTCAGCATCTGTTTTATTCTTTTGTTTTTCTTCCTTCATCCTGTGGGAGGATTCCTAGATGCTATGATAATACTTAAATAATTCCACATAAGTACAATTTGCTCCACTAAAAGGTACTGGTAATTCTCGTTCCAGTGAAGTTCACGTAAAGATTTCACGACCAGGAGAAGATGAATTAAGCCACTCGGCAAGGCTTTATTGGAATACACGTCCTCGGACCAGACTCCCGTTCACCAGAGCATGTCCGGAAGAATGGCACCGGAGATTCCGTGCACAGAGAACTACAAGAAAACCCGGTCAGGAAGGGGAGGGCTTGGGGACAGGAAGAGAAGGCCAGAGTCCTTCCTGGATAGGTCAGGAAAACTCGCTGATTGACAGGAGGCGTGTCTACTATTGACATCACATCTGGCTTGCAGCTCCGCTTCGCAGCTGTGGACCAACGGTTCCCCTTAGACCCTGACCAGACCTAACAGTTCATGCCAATGATAATTACTTAATAATTTTTATATATATATATATATATATATATATATATATATATATAT
>PVHX01008401.1:0-83873 GCA_004024805.1 Geosciurus inauris | reverse complement strand
GACCGAGGAGTGGGATAGCAGGCTCAAATGGTGGTTCCATTCCAAGTTTTCTAAGGAACCTCCATACTGCTTTCCAGATTGGTTGTACCAATTTGCAGTTCCACCAGCAATGTATGAGTGTGCCTTTTCCCCCACAACCTCACCAACACTTATTGTTGTTTGTATTCTTGATAATTGCCATTCTGACTGGCATGAGATGAAATCTTAGGGTAGTTTTGATTTGCATTTCTCTGATTGTTAGAGATGTTGAACATTTTTTTCATATGTCTGTTGATGGATTGTATATCTTCTTCTGTGAAGTTTGTGTTCAGCTCTTTGGCCCATTTATTGATTGGGTTGTTAGTTTTTTTGGTGTTAAGTTTTTTGAGTTCTTTATATATCCTGGAGATGAGTGCTCTATCCAATGTGTGTGTGGCAAAGATTTGTTCCCAGAATGTAGGCTCTCTGTGGACTTCATTATTTCTTTTGTTAAGAAGAAGCTTTTTAGTTTGAATCCATCCCATTTGTTGATTCTTGATTTTACTTCTTGTGCTATCGGAGTCTTGTTAAGGAATTATGGTCCTAATCTGACATGATGAAGATTTGGGCCTATTTTTTCTTCTATTAGGCATTGGGTCTCTGGTCTGATTCCCAGGTCCTTGATTCACTTTGAGTTGAATATTGTGCATGGTGAGAGATAGGGGTTTAATTTCATTTTGCTGCATATGGATTTCCAGTTTTCCCAGCACCATTTGTTGAACAGGCTATCTTTTCTCCAATGTACGTTTTTAGCTCCTTTATCTAGTGTAAGGTAACTGTATGTAAGTGGGTTCATTTCTGTGTCTTCTATTCTATACCATTGGTCTACACATCTATTTTGGTGCCAGTACCATGCTGTTTTTGTTACTATAGCTGTGTAGTATAATCTGAGGTCAGGTATTGTGATGCCTCCTGCTTCACTCTTCTTGCTAAGGACTGCTTTGGCTATTCTGGGTCTCTTATTCTTCCAAATGAATTTCATAATTGCCTTTTCTATTTCTATAAGGAATGACATTGGGATTTTAATTGGGATTGCATTGAATCTATATATCGCTTTGGGAAGTATGGCCATTTTGACAATATTGATTCTGCCTATCCAGGAGCATGGGAGATTTTTCCATCTTCTAAGGTCTTCTTCAATTTCTTTCTTCAGTGTCTTGTAGTTTGCATTGTAGAGGTCTTTCGCCTCTTTTGTTAAATTGATTCCCAAGTATTTTATTTTTTTTGAGGCTATTGTGAATGGGATAGTTTTCCTAATTTCTCTTTTTCACATGTATTTTGACTCCTATATTTTAAAATGAACACTAACATTTCCTTGAATCATTAATTATATGTTAAAACATAATTTAAATCAAGTTGTGAATATAAATGGTTCAATATTTTAGGTCAAATTAAAACAAGTTCTAAAAATCGTTTGGCAATTGATAAGTAAATATAGCATATTTACTTATGCCATTGCTAATAAGGTGGATATTTGTTTTTCTGATTGCTAATAAGGTGGATATTTGTTCAAATATTTAATGGCCATCCCTATCAAATCATTAATGTTCATTTATAATAATAATAAAACAACATTTGATTTGTTGAAAATATTCGGATGAATACTTGAATCTCTATGAATAGTTTAAAGTTTGGAGACGGAAACAATTTGCTTACACTATTTTTCATCTTCATCCTTCACATCTGTTCCAAATCTGCTGGGGTTGTGTGCCATCATGCCAGCTAGCTAAGTTGAATCCCTTCTTAGGAATAATGTTTGAAACTGTCCACTGCTATCCATGCCTGCTGCCACTCCCTTACCTTAGGTCTTCATGACTTTCTCCTGTCACCTGTTCCGGTGCATTCCTGTCTTTCCTCTACACCAAGACTTTTTCCTAAAGGAAGTGGGGTGCTCCATGTCCCAACTTCATGGTCTCTGCTGGACCACTGCTGTCCCACAGTAACTCTCCTTTGAAGGAAATAATTGTCCAAGTTTTCCAAGTCTGATCTTTCATTCTTCTTCCACATCTTATCCTTATGGTTTCCTTTCTCTCCTTAATTCCTCTGATCCAGTTTTCAACTTTTCACTCATATGCATGTTACGATTCAGCTCCATGAAAATTTCTGCCATATTCTCTGTTAAGGCTTCACAGTAATTCTCTGACTGGAACATGTTCATTCCTTTGTTTGGAATTATTTTCTTCCAGTGGGCAATTGCTTCTCTTTTTGAAATCATGATTTTTATCAAACTTCCATACAATCTAGCTATACTCCTGGGTATATACACGAGGGCATCAGTCACGATACTGTGGAGACACCTGCACTCCCATGTTTATTGCAGCACTATTCACAATAGCCATGTTATGGAATCAACCTGGGTGCCCATGAGTGGATGAATGGGTAAAGAAAATGTAGCATCTATACATAAGAATATTACTCAGCCATAAAGAAGAATGAAATCATAAATTTGAGGGAAACTGGATGGAACTGGAGAGCAAAGGGAAATAAATCAAACTCAGAAAGACAAATATCATGACATATTTTCTTAGACTTGTGAAACTAGGAAAAAAAATAGAAGAGGGACTATTAGAGAAGAGGATAGGACCAAGGGGAGAGAGGGAAGAGGGAAGTAGAGAAAATGGATATGAGCCCAGTACATATGTATACATGTATTAAATTGTCATAGAGATTCCCATTATTTTGTATAATTAGTATGTACAAATGATTATCATAAAAAATAAAGTAGTATTTTAGCTATGAGGTGCAACTCACTAAAATGCTATAAAATCATTTTACTGGGTCAATATCGGCAATAGTAATGGAATGGAATATAATAAAATTTGTAGGAGTGCAAATATCATTTCACAAACATGCTTCAGTTGTGTGTGTGTGTGTGTGTGTGTGTGTGCATACTGGTTCACAAGGTGATATATTTTTTTGCAGTTGAGTGTAGTTTGAGAATTTTGAAACCTGCTGTGACATTATTTAAGCAGCCAATTCGAATAGCATTTCATCTATAAAATGTCTTCTATATTCCCTAGGAATAATTAATAACTTCCTTTTCTTCATCTATATGCACAGTGATGCTTTTTTAGAGTACTTATCATTTTTAACTGGAGGGAAAAAAATATGTATCTGTATTAGAGAACATATCACTTTCCATTGGGGAAAATCTGTTTGCAGATCCATTTTATGTATGCCATGTGAGCTTCTTAAGTGTAGGGACCTGTCCTAACAGTATGCAATCAGCGTTTGGCACTTTGGCATTGTGATTCAGTGGAAATGCTCAATGAATCTTTGGGGCATGCATTTCGAATGAACAAATGGAAAAATCCATGAATAAGATAAAGCTGTCAAAGTCAGCTCCGAAGAACAAAGTCTACTTTGTTCTTACATGAGAATATGACATATACAAACCAATTTAAATATATTTTTGTAATACCTGGTATTTGGAAAGATTTATAAAAGCAACAATTGAGATATTTTAATGTGAGGACATCACATTGCTGTACTGATGACTTTAGTAAAGCATTATTTGGTTAATCTTCCATGGATGACAGGTGAATGCATCCATGGAAGATTAACCATCAAGCTTTCATCCATTGGAATCTTGAGGTCTGCCAGTTGTTCAGCAGCGTATTTAGCACATCAGTATATCACTACAGCAGTGTCCAGGTGCCACCATAACATCCAATTTTTAAAATGTGAAAATTGTCAGATAACTATAGTATTTGTGTATGTGCAGCCAGACATTTGGATATTTGGAAAAATGAATGATCAGCTTAGTTTTTCACTTCTTATCTGGAATGTTTGAGTGTACTTAGATATTGTTTTCAGGTTAATTCAACTGACAAGCCATAGTCTACTTGGCATGTATATTCTCACAGCTAATAATATCATAAATATCAATGACTTTATCATGCCTGTATGGGAAGTTCACACTTGTGGGTGGAATGTATATTGGAGTCATATTTGTGCCAGTAATAGTTGCTGCTGCATAAATATTGACAGCAGTTCTAATTCACAGAAACATTGAAGTGATTTAAAAAAATAGATGCACATTAAATTCCTTAAGAAACTCACAGAATCGTATCATTTTGTAACATTAATTTTTTCATCCAATAATATAGTTAAAAAGTAATGAAATTGTCAAGTTTCCCAGTACGTGGTCTTTGGACTCAGATCTGGATCCTTAGAGCAATCCCAATTCAGCCAGTCGTTTACTAAATCAACATAACAAAATCTTATAATACATAGAGTGTCAGTTTCACTATCTATAAAATTGGAGGTCAAAATACATATTTTCAGGGCTGAGGTTGTGGCTCAGTGGCAGAGCGCTTGCCTCGCACATGTGAGGAACTGGGTTCGATCCTCAGCACCACATAAAAATAAACAAAATAAAGACACTGTGTCCATGTATAACTAAAAAATATTTTTTTAAAAAAATACATATTTTCAGGTCTGTTGTGGGAATTACAGCATTAGGAGCATATAGATTGCATAACTCCCTGCCTGGCACAAAGTATACTGTCAAAATGGTTGATAATTTTATTATTGTTGCTAAAAGAAAAGAGTTAATTTTCTTACAACATAAATGACCTATATTTCCTTAGCTTTCAGATGAATCCCATTCACCTGTCATCTTAGATATGGATTAAAGGACCTTGGCCTGGTCTCTGGTTTGAGGGATAGCCTGTGTTTAAGCTTCAGAACTTCATTCAGGCCTCAATTTCTTCTTCCTTCTTGCTCTTTTTCTGGCCATGCCTCAGGGAAGGAGACGGATTTAAGTTACTAAATGAGCTTGCCTTTTGTTTTGTTCATCTCACATTGTTATTCAATTAAAAAAAATCTTGATGATGCTGTCTCCCTCAGAAAGGCCACATCAAAAGGTAGAGTTCACCAAAAATAATACACACTTTTTCCGAAGACACAAACAGTTCCTTGAAAAGGATGTCATGCTGTAATTTGTTTTGTGAATTCTATAAACCACAGAACATTGACTTACAGCAAAGTTTGACCTTTCTTTTTCTTTCTTTTTATGTCTCCAAAGCTCCCTCTTCTCTTCTTTTGAGAATATAAAGACAAGCATTCGTGCGAGAGTATGTATGTATGATTTTATTGGAATACTGAATTTAATTTTTAGCCAGGGTTCTTTGGCTTCGTGTAATAATGTTTTATGGAATGCAATCACTTGTGCGAAGACCAAAGAGAGGCCCATTTGAAACTCTACGAAAAGAATATTTTGTGCTGCTCCTAGGGTGATGGGAAATGCAATATGTGTACTAAGCTCCACGTTGCACCCCACCGAAAGCAGAGAAATCCTTATGACTGATTTGATGGTAGTAAAATCTCTTCAGGGATTTTTTTGGATAAAGAAAGTAATAACAAGAAATGGGCACATAATTAAGTTTCCAGAGTTCACGTGTCGCAAACATCTTATTGTCCCTCTGGAAGGACAACTTACTATTGACTTAGGCTGACATTTTTCCTGCCACCAGCCCATTTAAAAAAAGAAAACTAGAATCACATTCTCTGAACAATTCTCCACAATTTCAGTTATAATAACTTTTCTGTGATTTGTGTTCTATTTTCTATTCATTATGGCAATGTTTTACAACCACCATGTTGCTATAGAAATGAAAATAAACAAAGAATTGGAAAGAAGCATGTCACTGGAGCTTGTTCTGCCTCTCTTGCCCATAACATGTGGATTACGTTCTTTGAATGTACTTTCTTCCTTAGTTATCCAGTTGGTCTTAAGGAAACAAAGTTGAAAAATTTGTTTTCTTATTCATGTGAATTTTTCCCCCTCAAATCTTAGATTCTTGCCAAATCCTTTAAGAATAAATTGGGTTTAAACAGATTTAAAAGATGGAAAGAAATAAACAGATGAAAAGAAGGAAGAAAGGAGGGTTAATAAAGATAGACATGAGAGAAATGGTTTTTAGCTGCCTACGGAGATGCACAGCAAACACTGTAACCATGAAGAAAACCACATCTACTCTGGTAGTTGGAAAGTTTTGATACTGGAGGAGACTCTTGTCTCTCCCACCCTTCAGTGTGGCTCAGCATTGGCCACCTAGGACAGCCTTCCATAACTGGCTAGCAGCCAAACAAGAGATAGACCCTGTTTTCTTTTAGCCCCTGCCTTTACAAATATGAAGAATTTTCTTAGTAATGCTCCTAAACATATAGACATAAAACCATCTGTAAGTTACTGGACCTATGTTTGGAATTATAACAAAGTATCCTTAAGAACTGCTTTTGCAAAATGATTGCCACATTTTTGGCATATTAAAATACATGGCATTTATATACTTTCATACAATAATGACGGAGAAGGAATATACATAAATATGTTTACATATGCAGATGTTTAGAAATATATTGCCTTCTATATTTCCCAGCAAATAGATGTTTATTTCAATAACATTTTAATATTAGCTCTTAAATCACTTCTAGAAACTCTAAACTAAGCATGCCTCACAAGTTCCTAATTCTGGTATGTTGATTTTTTTAGACCAGACTTCAGCACAAAGTTCAACAGAAGTAAAATCTGTTTTATTATCACTGAGTTTTTATGCACTAATCAGACAAGAATCTATCTATTTCGATAAACAACAACTTCAAAATTTCACCTGGCTGACTATGCTTGAGTGTAGAATTTTACCCACAGAGGCAGCATCATTTTACATCGAGGAGCACCAAATATGTTACTATAAATAAAATAATATTGTACTTACTGGCAATATCACAAAGTGTGGAAGAGATACTGTTGAGAAAGTATCTCCCAGCTCTCAATTCAGAGATATATTGGGCAGTATTTCTGAGTTAGTAAGAATTTTGATGCAACTTGACACACTAAGGTAAGAAAAGTCCCTTAGTCACTTCAAATATTTGTTCTTTTTAAAAACAACATCATAAAATTAGCATTGGCATTTTAACATACTAAAACAATATAAACTTACTAAATATTATATTGAAAACTCATGAAAGAATGAACTTCTAGACTACATCATATTGATATATATGAAAATGCACACATGCACATTCCTAGTTAGGGTATATTGTTATATTACAATACATATGTGCTTTTCATACATAGGTTCTTTGTTTTTATCAGGATCCATTTCTTTCAAAAACACAAAGTACTGTAATTAACATTGGCAGGTTAGTATAATGAAACAATATAAACTCACTAAATGTCATGATTAGGATTCCAGTCTCTGAAGGAGTGATAATTCTTCTCCAGCATTACAGTGTATGTAAACTGTTCTTAGAGTAAAAGTGGTTTGCTATGTACCTGAGAGTCTAGAGTCATCAAAGGAAATACATACTTAAGAATTGACCTGAAAGGAGAAAGATGTAACAAAGATTTTGATCACAAAGGATGCTGAGCTTCAGGCAATGGCTTTTCTTATCAAATGCAAGAGAGAAAAAAATGAGAAGAAAATATGCTCCTTTGACATAGAAGCTCTGGGACATAAATCAGTCACAGTATGTGAGAGCTGCATCCTACTTTAAAAAAAGATCATTTAGGTGACTCCCCTGCCCATTGCATAGTTGAAGAAACTAAGGCACACAATTAGGGGCAGTGCTAAGAACAGAAATTGGACATCTTACTTTGGACTCCAGTCATCTTTGCACTCCAGTAAATTGCAGGCTAAAACCTAAAAATTCAGTTTTGAGATGGTACCCAGTGAAAGACATGGCTGAAACTGACCTCCTTCTTATTAAAGACTTGGAGAAGCCCTGCTTATTGCTCCACCCCTGTCCTCTCTCATGATATGCTCCAGGGCTCACATAGCAAGGTAGTTAGGGAATGATATCTTCGTCTGCATTGGAAGAGTTCCAATTTTATTAGATTAATTTGTATAGACACAAAGTAGGCACTGAAAAACACATCTAAATCAATGAGCAAAAATAAGACAATGTAAGTGAAAATTCATTATGAGTATAATTATGGATACAAAAAGAAAAACTATGTAGATACAAGAAAGGAAAATAAAACATTGAATTATATTAAAAAATAGAAGCTATATCCTGTAAACATCACATCTGAAGTTGTAGAAGTTTTTTAATCCTCATTTTTTCTCATTAGTAGTATTTATAGGTTAGGATTAATTAAATGACTATTTGCATATACTGGTAATTATTATCCTTATTCTGCTTTTGTTTCTGAAGAACTTTATAACAGTTGGACAGCAGGGGAAAGTATGATTTTCTGATACTTGGAATCAAAGAAAAAGCTTAGATACAATCAAACAACAAGAGAAATGTGAGCAGCTTTTCACTAAAAAAGGTATTTTAAATATATTTGTTGAAATGTGCTGAGTCTGAGGAAGAGTGAGGAGCCCAGAAAACAACTACTTGTTAATATCTACCATGTGCTAGGTACTCTTCTGGGCTCCTGGAATGCATCTAGAAACAGAGGCATAAAGTTTCTTTCATTGAGGAACTTGCATGCAGTGGAAAAATCAGAAAAATAAACAATGAACATAACAAATAATTAAATGTTGTGTCCTTTTGGAAAATGTTACTGGTGGGGAAAGGTAGAAGAAATAGGAGTCTTGAAGGCGATGGTAGGTGTAGGAAAGTGTGGCAGGGAAAAGTCTCATTGAAGAAAAACAATAGATGAATAAAGACTTGAAGGAAGTAAGAGAGTCACCTAGGAAGAAGCATTCCAGGTGGAAAGAAGAATAAGGGTAAACTCCCCAACACCACTGTGAATAATGCTGCCATGCACAGGGAAGGCCAAGTATCTATTTGAGATCCCAGTTTCAAATCTTTGGAATAAATCTCTAAGAGTGGGATGGCTAAATCATATGGCATTCATGGTACATACATTTTTAATTTTTTTGAGGACATTTCACACTGTTTTCCACCATTTTACATTCCCACCAACCACGTACAAAGTTCTAGTTCTCCACATCCAACAGCCTGTCTGTTAATACATGGATATATGGATAAAGAAAATATAGTGTTTACATACAGTAGAATATTATTTAGCCTTAAAAAAGAAAATTTGACATATGTGACAACATGGGTGAACCTTGAGGACATTACGCTAGGTGCAAAAACCAGTCACAGAAGGCCAAATACTGCATTATTCCACTTATATGAGATACCTTAAGTAGTCCAGTTCATAGAAGCAGAGTGTATAATAGTAATTACCAGGGGCTGAAGAAATGGGGAAATGGAAAATCATTTGAAGGGCATAACATTTCAGTTATGCAAAATGGATATGTTCTAAAGATCTGCTATGCCATATTGTAAATTACAATACAATATTATATACTTAAAGTATTGTTAAGAAGGTGGATCTCATGTTAAGTGTTCTTACGATAATAGAAAGAAATGGAAGAGGGCAAGGAGGAGGAGGGGAGAAGAAGTGAAGGGAAAGGAAGGAAGGGCGAAAAAAAGAAAAACTTCAAGATGATTGAAATTAAATCAGTAATTTTTCACCCTGAAATAATCACAGAAAGCAAAGTGGAATGGTTGTTTCCAGGGCCTTAAGGGAGGGGAGAAGTGGGAGTTATTGAGTCATTGTTTAATGTATACAGAGTTTGAGTTTGAGAAGTTGAAAACTGAAGTTGAATGATGGGTTGCATAACAATGAATGTACCATATGCCACTGAGCTGTATTTCAAAAATAGTTAAGTGGTACATTTTATGTTAGGCACATGTTAATACAAAATAATTTTTTTTTTTTGGTTGTTAAAAAAGTCCCTTTTCCCAGCTGGCGGGGTGGTGCATGCCTGTAAGCCCAGCAGCTCTGGAGAGAGAGGCAAGAGGATCACAAGTTCAAAGCCACCCTCAGCAAAAGCAAGGCACTAAGCAAGTCAGTGAGACCGTGTCTATAAATAAAATACAAAATAGGGCTGGGGATGTGGCTCAGTGGTCGAGTGCCCCTCAGTTTAATCCCTGGTACCTGCCCCCGCAAAATAATTCCTTTTCCCAGAGGGTGTCAGGCATATATATAAATAATAGAGTCCTGGCAGAGAGTGGCAAGAGACAGAGGTTTGTAAGTCATAAAGAAAAAAAAAAAGGCTTTGCTTTACCCTGAGAGAAATGATGCAGATCTGATTAAACACATGGACCTCCATGGCTGTCAGGTTGAGATGCTGAGAGCAGGAGCAGGGGGATAAAGGGAGGATAAAGAGCAGTAGGGGAGCCTCTGACATGGCTGTAGCCTTCATCAGGAAGGGATAATGCTAACACAGGTGACAGCAATGGAGGACCTGGGACATGTTACATTCCTGGATATATTTTGAAAGTGTCGACAGTAGTATTTGATAGTTTGGCTACGGTGAGTGAGAGGAAAGGAAGCTGCCAAAGATGGGAAATTGAGGCAATTAAAGAAAAAGGAGGATAGTAAAAGAGAGAAGAAACAGTGAACATGTGTGTGTGTGTGTGTGTGTGTGTGTGTTTGTGTGTGTGTGCTGGAGTGTGAGGAGATATAAAGTAGAGCTAAGGAAGCAGAACAGAACCTACTCAGGGCAGGGCTGAGATGAGCACCAGCTGTGCCTGATGTCCTCACAGCTCCCAGACTTGACTCTCTTCCAGAGATACCCATGATGATATTTTTTCATTTGGTACTTTCCCCCTGGTCCAGTGGTCAGTGAGGTGCTAGCTGATGTCCTGAAGCCCTAGCAGCTGCCTGGAATCTGTTCAGCTGATGTCCTTTGATGTGCTGCCTTCGTCACTTGTCCAGGTGCAGATGGTCAGGAAGAATTTTCCTTGTGAGCACCTTTCCTTTGTCCTTCATGCACAAACATGTATGAATAGATGGTAAATGTGCATAATATAATGTATACTTTTTAAAGAAAAATCTGAACAAAAAACAGAAGTATTTACACCATTTGAAAATGTATAATTTTATAATCTGATGCTTTTAAGCTAAGACCTACAATTAGAACATAAGAAAATGCAGACTTGGATTTTCACCTATAATTCACATATGCATAATTATATATATGCCATGATCAATGACACAGAGGGACAAGAGTCTGCTGTCTCAGAGGTGACATAAATAAGATCAAGGCACTCCTACTCAAAACTTTCAGGTTCCCCTTCTTATTTAGAATGAAATCCAGTGACCTCCAGAGCTCTACATGAACTGGCTTTTTGCCACATTTCTGACCCCTTTTTAACCATTTTTCCTGTCATGCACTTGGTGTCAGCTGAAGTGACATCCTTGTGATGCTCTGAATACCTAGAAGGCACTCCCACGTCAGGGTGTTTTCTGGAGCTCTCCCCTCTGGCCACTGCTCTTTGCTCATAATTGCTGGTGACCTGCCTCCTTGCTTTGTGCAGTACCATTCTCAGCTCCACTGTCACCACCTCGAGTGACTTGTGTGTACCCATATCTAAACTTGTGCCACTCTATGACTTTCTGGATATTTACTTTCTTTTCTTAATAAATTGTATTTATTCTAATTAGTTATACATGACAGTAGAAAGCATTTTGACACATCATGCATAGATGGAATATAACTTTCCATTCTTCTGGTTGTACATGATGCAGAGTTACACCGGTTATGTAATCATATATGTACATAGGGTAATAATGTCTAATTCATTCTACCATCCTTCCTACTCCCATACTCCCTCCCCTCCCTTCACTCCCCACTGTCTAATCCAAAGTACCTCTGTTCTTCCCTAACCCCCCAGATTGTGAATTAGCATTTGCATATCAGAGAAAACATTGGGACTTCGGTTCTTTGGGATTGGCTTATTTTGCTTAGCATAATATTCTCCAGCTCCATCCATTTACTGATGGCAAATGCCATCATTTCATTCTTCTTTAAGGTTGAGTAATATTCCATTGTGTATACATACCACATTTTCTTTATCCATTCATCTGTTGAAGGGCACTTAGGTTGGTTCTATAGTTTAGCTATTGTGAATTGAGCTGCTATAAATATTGATGTGGCTGCCTCACTGTAGTATGCTGATTTTAGGTCTTTTGGGTATAAACTGAGGAGTAGGATAACTGGATCAAATGGTGGTTCCATTCCAAATTTTCTGAGGAATCTCCATATTGCTTTCCATAGTGGTCATACTAATTTGTAGTCCAACCAACAATGTATGAGTGTATCTTTTGCCCCACATCTTCATCAACATTTATTATTGCTTGTAGTCTTGATAATTGTCATTCTGACTGGAGCTAGATGAAATCTCAGTGTAGTTTTGATTTGCATTTCTCTAATTGCTAGAGATGTTGAACAGTTTTTCATATATTTGCATATCTTACTTTTCCCCTTAGCCTTTACTATGTGGTTGCTTATTTATGTACTTTCTTCCCTACTAAAAAGTAAACTACATCAAGGCAAGAGATCAAGGACTTGTGCTATGAACCCTGCCATACAACAGTGACTGGTACATCATAGGTAGTTGGTAAAGATTTGTTGAGTCAAAAAAAAGTTAATGTGTTGAACTCTATAACTTTGTGAAGCAGTCTGCAGTTGTCTACTCTCCAGTTCTTGGAACACTCACTGCTGCCCACAGTCCTTCCTCCCCAGCTTGCTCAACAGCAGGCTCTCCTGGTTCTGGTTCAGGTGTGTGACTTTGGATCTCCTTGTCCTGTGGCGTCCTCTGCCATTGCTTCCCCATTTACACCATATGTCCAGTCATGCCAAACTACTCATCCACACCCTTTCAGATTCCCATGTGTGTGCCTTTGCCCCTCATCTGCTGAATCATCTTCCCTACTTTGGTTCCTGGCAGTATCCTACACTAACATCCACTCATCTTTCATGTCCCCTCTGGTGGATTTTCATCTTATGGTTTCATCCTTGCTGGTTTTCCACTGTCCTCTGTCTCTTGGTACATTGTGTGTATTGATCTTTTCCTACACCGAACTCAAAGATATGTTTTCCTTCTAATCCACAGTTTCTTTAAAGGTACAGTTATAATTTATTTGTATCTTTGTATCCCGGATCCATCCCAGTGCTTTCCATAGAGGGACTCAATAAATGACCACTGAATGAATACAAACATATTTTTGGCTAAGTCTATAGACTGAGGTGTTTTGAATACCTTACAATTTGAGCGGCAGACATGGAGCTGAGCCTTTTGTTTCCTAAAAGGCAGAGCCATTTCCTGTGATGCTCCCATCTTGCAGCTGAGAATTAGATGAGTGGGTAGCATCTCATTCTGTTCACTCGGCACATGCCGACGTGAGTCATGGGAAATTACCAGTGCCGTTCAGTTCAAGGACAGCACTGCACTCGACTCAATGTCAGTGCAGCCAACAGTTTGGCTAATAACTAGAGGTGAAGTAGTTCCAGGCATCCAGTTTCAACTGAGGAAGTTCAGAATCTGAATTTGATTCCAAATCTACTGGAAAGATTGCAAATGGGATTCTTTTATCCTGAGTGTGTTCTCTCTCTAGGCTATGATCTGTCTTCCTTAGTAGTAGTCCTATTCCTTTGTTTTTGTAAGTTCGGTGTACTTTCACTAGAATGGGCCACACCTGGGATAGAGACATGTAGGGAAGAAGGAGGAAGGTTGTTCTTCAAGAAGACTGCCAGAATCAATAGTGGTTGGTAAATACAAAAACAAAACAAAAAACACATATATGCTATTAGTATTGCTTCAATCACTTGTTTTCTAGCAAAGAAATGGATAAGAAAATCATGAGTAGGCCTTCTTTATTCTTCTATGGCATAGCAACTATTTTGTAGTTGCCTACAAAATATATTGCCTATTTCTTTGATTTACTTGCTTTCCTTGCCAAAGTACATTCTTGAGTTTTTCAGAAAAGGTGCTTTGGAATTAAATTTCTGAGTCCTTATCTGTCAAAGTATTTTTATTTAAGGACATACTGAAATACTAGCCTGTAATGGCTGGAAGTAGAATTAAAGTTTTGAAATGATTTTCCTTCAGAATGAGAACACATCGACTGCTACTCATCAGACATTTCTGTTGCTATCTTGTTCTTTCTTTGGAGGATATCCTTTTTCTTTCTTCAAGATCTTTGGGGATCTGAATATTCATGAGCCTATGTCTAAGGGTGCATTTTTAAAATTACAAATAGCTTCAAATTGGTTAGACTTATTAAATCATAGACTTGAATACTTTTCAGTCTCTAAGAATTATCAACAATTATTGTTAGTTGATAATTTCCTCTCTTGACTTTCTCAGAGACTTCTTCTATTTAATTACAAGGATTGTGCAATGATCAATCATTTGTCTCATATTTTTCTCACCTACTTTATAGTTTACATATTTGCTTCTTCTTGAGACATTACTATTTCTTTGATTTACTTCCTTTTTTTGTAGAAGTGTATTCTTGGAACTCCTGAGAATTTTACTTTGCAAAATGTCTATTAATTTGTTAATGTATGTGATTGTCATTTTTCTTTATTTCCATAGTCCTTTGATTGCTCTAAATGTCTTTGTTCTAAAACTAAAACATTTTCTTGTATTTCTTTGAGAATATTATTTCTATTTCTTTAATTATCTAGTTTTACCTAGTCATGTATATGTTCATCTTGATCTTTCCCCCACCCCCTTACCACTGGCTCTCCTTCTTTGTCAGAAAATCACTGATTTTCCATTGATGTTTAAGAAAGTAGTAGCTGGTGTCTGCTTTCCCAGGGATCATGTGAACGATCTGGTGGATTGAGAGTCTGTGAGAGCTGGTGTGAAGTCCCTTTGCCTCTGCTAAACCTCAAGTTACAGCTGGGTGTGGAGGCGCAGGCCTGTAATCCCAGCACTTTGGTAGGCTGAGACTGGAGTATTGTGAGTTTAAAGCCAGCCTCAGTAATAGAGAGGCACTAAGCAGCTCAGTGAGACCCTATCTCTAAATAAAACACAAAAATAGGGCTGAGGATGTGGCTCAGTGGTCAAGTACTCCTGAGTTCAATTTCTGGTATCAAACAAACAAAAAACCCAAGTTAACATTAGCACTCTAAAAGATGCTTAGTGGCCTCTGAATTCCCTTAAATGACCAAATAAGATGGACTATATTTTGGGGCACTGATATCTACAGTAGAAGCCTTAGCTTTGACTACCATATGCTTTTCTTTAAGAAAGAGAATCTGAATGTCTTCCTTGGTTGCTGACATAGAGAAAGGTTATTTAAGTGTTGGAAGATAGTCTGTTTTTTTGTTTTGTTTTGTTTTTTGGAGGACACCGGGGATTGAACTCAGGGGCATTTGACAACTGAACCACATCCCCACCCCTATTTTGTATTTTATTTAGAGTCTGGATCTCACCGAGTTGCTTAGCACCTCACTAAATTTCTGAGGCTGGATTTGAACTCGAGATCCACCTCCCGAGCCACTGGGATTATATGCGTGCGCCACTGCACCAGGCCTGGTATTCTTAACTGACTGTCATTTCTTTAATTTGTTTTCAGCCCTGTCTCTCTTTACCTTTACCATGCCTATTCCCTCAGGGGGACTCCATTGGGTAGAGTGTACCCACCTCCTCTGTGGTAGCATGTCTTGTGTAGGACAGTAGCTTTCTTTACATCTTTCATTTTTTTGATATGCTTCTGTCAACTTCTCTCTTCTGAATATTTATTAAAAATCTATCTGTTGACATCTGTCTCATTCTCTTTTATCCTTATATATTTCTAGAAATCTGATGTTTGTTAACATTTAATTTATACATAATATTGGAATTATAAAAAAAGTTGTTAAAATAGAGTTCTTCTTTGTCTAAAAAGCATATAGAAACAGTAAGTTTATAAAAATTAAGAAATTGATATTTGTAAATATTGTTAGTTAAAACTACAGATTATATGTGACACTGCAAATTTTTCACTAATGTCCTTTCTGGTTTATGTGCTAAAACCAAATTCAACCCCCACATTAAGCTAAGATGTCATACTTCCTTGGTCTTTCAACCTTTAGTAGTAGTACAGATTTTCCTTAGGTTTTTTGGATGTTGTTGCTGTTTTTTTGTTTTTGTTTTGAAGAATGCCATCAGTATTTTGTTAAATGACTCTGTTAAGGTTTTTCTGATGTTTCACCATTTTTAGACTTGAGGTTATATATTTGTAACAGGAATACCATAGAACTGATCTGCCTTTCTTCACACATTTTATACCGTGGAGTATGGATCCAAGGTGCCATACCTCTGGAAATGTTAACCTTGCTCACTTCGTTAAGGTGATGCCTGCAAGTCTTTTTTATTGTAAAGTGTTTATTTTTTTCCAGTGCAGTATCTTTGGATAGATACTTTGGTATTATAGAAATACCATGTTTCTTCTCAAACTTTTGCCTAGAAATTATAGTATCCATCCACAAGTCATGCCTCCATCAAATATTTCTGTCTTTTGTTCAAATAGTGATTTTTATATTTTCCCCATTATTCCAGAGTTGTTTTTGATATTTTTCTATAAGGAAGAGTTATTTTTCTGTTTCTATGTATTTTCACTTTGTGATTTATTTATCATATTATGGACTCATGAATACTTACTTGATTTTATGGATTATGATCCAATACTATAATTATTAACTTTTTCTTAAAATTTTTCTAGCTTTGGCCATTGGAAACTCTTTTGCATTGGTTCATAAATTGAATTGACATATCTTCATTCCTTTTTGAGCATTACTTATGTCACTACAAGATGCCCTAGAGTCCCCTTCTGTTTTCTGTGATACAGTCCTGGAATCAATTGCTTCAAGGATCCCTGGATACTTTTATCAGAGATTAAAATTAGAAAACAAAATCTGGGTAGTACGTATGTTCCTTGTTACTGGGGTGTCATTGTTATTAGAAAATCTATACTAGCCCATACATACACATATATTCAAAGTTATTTCTTTGTCTATTTAACTGATATATAGTAAAAACTGTGAGTTCATAAGTGTATCCTTATATTTCTTTTCAGAGGGATATTGAGAAAGATGAGTAGCAAACATATATGCTTTGTTAGCCATCTTCAGCAGGAAAATGCAGTTAATAGAAAACTTTAAATAAATGATTTCAAGGATTTGTCCTAAGAAAGATTTTCTATTTTTCCCACTTGATGCTCTACTGCAAGTGTTTCAGTCCTTCAGACATTGTCTTAGTTCACTTTGTGTTGCTATAGGAGTATCTGAAACTGGGTCATTGATATAAAACAGAAAATTATTTGACTGATGCTTCTGAAGGCTAGGAAGTTCAAGACTGTGGTACTAGTGTCTGGCCAGGAGCTCCATGCTGTCCTAACATAGTGGAAAGGCAAGTGGGCATGCAAAAGACAGAAAAAACAGCCAGGAGAACATCCTTCTGTTAGAGCTCAGGCCCATAATGCTGGCATTAATTTATTAATGCCTAATAATTTCTTAGAGCCTCTCGCCAGTACTGTTACAATGGCCACTAAATTTCAACATCAGTTTTGGAAAAGATATTCAAACCATTAACAGATACATACCCTAGATTATTTGAATAAACATCAATCTAGACTGGCATAAATAGAAGAATGAAAACAGGTCCATGTACATTTGTAAAATATTTGCAAAAATAAAGAGATCTGTGGTGTCTTCATTTTATCAGTTTATGGGGGGGCAAGAAAGAGTTTAATGTCAGCAATAGGAAAATATAATAAGATTCAGTTCAAAATTGAGCACATCTTTAAGCCAAAACAGTGTTTGCAATATAGTAGATACTCAATATGTGTTTGTTAAAATGAACGAATAAACCTTACCAATATCACCATCTTTGAACATCTGTTGCCATATAGTTTAATGCACAATTCACAGCATATTTCTGAGCACAATATCACACTGCTCTGTTCTAATCATGCACAACTAATTCATTTAACAAACTATTACTTTTACACAATTGTAGGCATATATTATTTTAAGTGGGAGGAGTCTATCAGGCAATGTATTTTTTTTCAAAAATTTCTGCCATTTTCTTGAGTGAGTTCAGATGTATAGGATTCATCCTGTGAGATGGAACATTTTGAAAACCTGTGTGAAATTGTAAAACGCTTATGTTTGTGAATGCAGGAATGATCCAGCAAAGGTGCTATTTACTTCAGACAAAAACATATTATTTGTTCTCTAAGATGGTACATAGGATAAAACTAAGTAGAAGCTCCTGATAAAACATTCTTGATTCTTTGAGAGAACTTGTTCCAGTATCTCAACAACACATGGCTATTTTGACAAATAGTGAATTAATGATATGTGACACTTTTTATAATATGAGCTGATGTTATTGGTGAGGGAAAGGATACAATATATTTCTTCAGACAATATAGCTATAATAGAGATTCTTAATTTCATTGAAGAAAAAACATAACAAAATTGTACATAGTAAACAACATTAAGTTTTTACAAGTTTCACTGATGGGCTATTCAGTTTTATGTGGTTTTCCAATTATTGGAAGGACAACCATGGAAAATCACCTATATGAACATTTATAAGCTTGAAGGATAAAGATTGTACAATAGTGGTAAAGTTATTAAAATATTTAATTAATTTACCTCTCTAGATAAAGTTTATTGAAACATCTTTTTTATTTTCTAAGTTTAACAACTTCTCATTTATGACATGCAGTTTATTTTTAAATGTACAATTAATATATGATCATTGTAGAAAATCTGAGAAATTTACAAACACAAAAATTAAAAGTTAATTATTCCACTGCTCGAGAATCACCATTTTAATATTTGTTTTAGATATTTTTCAGAAACACACTGTAGAAAGCATATTGCTTTTAAAACTTATGATAGTGTGCATTTTCTCCCATTTTATTGAAGTCTTTGAAATTTCAATTTGTATGTTGGTACACTGGTCTCAAGGCCTGTATACCTTTTTTAAAAAAATTTCATAAAGTCTTGTGGCATCCATTAGTCATTCTCCCTCAAAACTGACGCTGATGAGAGAGGGTTGGGGGCTCTGAGAAGGTTGGAGAGGTAAGTGCTGACATGTCTGAGTGGGGCCAGCAGGGGCTGCTGTCATGGATGAGCTGCCACATTCCTGGTGTGTCTGTCTGACCTTGGACTTACTTAACATTATAGTCTGGATTCTATTAAGGAATTTCGTGTTTTTCCTTTGTAAGAGTCACCCCCTACCATGACAAATATTTTAAAATATTTCTTAAAAAAATCAGGAAAGCAAACTTTTTCCCAAAAGAAATTTATAGTTCAAATTTACACCAAGTTCTCACTAACTAGAGCAAGTTAGGTTTTTGCAAAAGCTTCGATTTTCCTCTGTAAAACATTAGTCACTCCCTTGGAAGAAGCAGGCTTTCTTTTTTTTTTTTTTTTTTTTAAATAGGCAGTGGGATAAAACAGCTACAGATGTGCATGTAATATGATGGGCTTTAGAATGTACCTGCAGAGTGCGTGCATGTGTGTGTGTGTGTTCAATTCTGAGAAAAAAGATGAAAGAAAAAAGACTGAATTGGAATGCTAAAATAACAGTGATGCAGTCTTAAGGAAATGGTAAGTTTTTGATCCATTGAAACAGTGTTTTCCTTACCCATTTTCTTTATTCCTGGGAAGTTCTGAAGGTTGTGCCAACTTTTTTCACTGAAACGATTTTAAAAGTATGTGCATTTCCCATGTGTGACTATTGGCTTTTTATTTTGCAGGACTGTCCTGATGCCTGTGGCCAAAGAGTTTGATCCAGACATGGTCCTGGTTTCTGCTGGATTTGATGCATTAGAAGGCCACACCCCTCCTCTGGGGGGTTACAAGGTGACAGCAAAGTGTAAGTCTCTCATTCAGGATTTTAGGAAACGCTATGCTATCATAACATTTTTTAGGATTTTGGAAAGACAACATGTTTCACAAGTCCAGTAAATTTTGATGATTTACTGACCAAAATGATTCAGATGGTGTTTATTGCTCTGTCAGATTCATGTCTCAGTGAAAATTGGCCTTTAAGAAAAACAAAGTTAAATGGTTTCTTTAGTAGACTTGGTGGGACATGTCAGGACCTTTATACCTTTCAGGCATCCCATTTTTCATTTAAAGACAGAAGTGATAGGGCTTCTGTTTAAAATATGCTGGAAAAGCTCCTGGGTTTTTTGCAAGAAGAATGGAAGTCATCATTTTTGTTTCCTTGTACATGATGGGGAGATAGCTATTTTTCAATAGTGTTATGCTCTTCCAGGTTTAAATACAAAAGTGTAGTCTCCTTGCTCAGAGGCTCTGTGTGGTCTACGACAAATTCTCAGGTCTCTACTAGTGTTCTCTTGTGTTGCAAAGTTGAACTTTTTTGTCTGTGTTCCGAAGTAACCAGACACCAAACTAAGAAATGAATTTTTTGTTATGTTGCATTTGAATAACACAATTCAATGGAATTTGGCTAGAAATGAGGCTTTCTTTAAGAACAACTTCCTTGCTATGGGTGTGAAAATAAGGCATATGTATAGTCCATGCATACAAATGTATACTGGCAAGATGGGTATCTATAAAAGAAAAAATGTAAAATTGCACAAAGAATATGATCCATTATTGTATATTTTAGAGAGAGTTGAAAATCAAACAAAACAAAAACAACCCAAATAGTTTTAAGTGGGAGAGATGAGTTTGGAACAAGTGTGCTGTATTAATTTGAAAAGAACCAAAGAAACAGCATCTGCCAACCTTTGTTTTTAGTTGGCTGCTCATGTGAGAGAGTTTTCTGTACTCTAATTATTCCAGTAACATTGTTAGGTAGTAGCTATTTTTAACATCTATTATTTACCCAGAGTTCTTGGTGCCTTGTTGTCTATTGAAAACATATTAAAACAGGCAACTCCACAAAGACAAAAACAACATAATATGCATAAGTTTGGTAAAATTGAATAAATAAGTGTTTGCTTATGTCAAATATATCTTTATGATCCTTTTTTGTTGTTGTTCATGGAACTCAACTCAAGTAGATGTCAGTCTCTCCATTGCAGATAAAACTCACTTGGGTCAAGATCGGTGAATAGTTTACTTTAAATTTTAAAAAAATAAGTAAAGTACCCTAAATTAAGAAAAACCCAAACAATACAAAACACATGGAGAGCAAAGAAAGAAATCTATAAAAGGTGTTCCTTGCCATTGAACCCAAAAATATCTCTCAGGGGAGAGGAATGGTAATATTGGTTTTTTTTTCCCTGCCAAAGGGGCAAGTTGTAACATGTCCATTTCTGAAAACTAGTTGGAAAGGACTAATCTTTTTGTTTGCTGATTTTTCACCAAATCCAGTTCAAAGCTCAAATGTCATCTTGAAAGGCAGAATATAAAATAGAAGTAGCATGGTTTCTTTTGGTTATGGATGTAAGCAATATGAGTTCTACCATTCTACCACTTTTAGTTTCTGTATCGTGATAATCAGCTTTCCATTACTGTAACAAAATACCTGAGATTATCAGCTTATACAGAGGAAAGGTTTGTTTTGGCTGACAGTGGTCAAGGTTACAGTTCATGGTTGGTTAACCTGTTGCTTTTGGGTCTTTGCTAAGTACATCATATGGGGAGTGTGTGACAAGGCCAGACTGTTCACCTCATGGCCAAGGAGTGAAAGAGAGAGGACAGAAACAGATTGCTACAATTCCTTTCAAGGGCATGCTTCTATAGACCTAAAGACCTCCTACTAGGCCCCAGCTCTTAAAGTTTCCACCACTTCCCAATAGTGCCAAGCTGAGGACTAAGTCTTTATTTAACACATGGGAATCTTGGAGGATACTTAAAGGCCAAATAATAACAAGAAGAATGCAATAAAACCTTCCTTTTTTATCCATTTGCATATTTCTTATGCATTTGGGGAGAGCTCTACATTGCTTTCTGTTCCAGAATAATCTGAATATAATCTTTACCCTTTCCCCTGACCTCTAACCTCTGCGTATATATTTATTCCCTTGAATATATTTTCTACTCAAGACCATACACTTTTCTGTTGGGTGCCTGTTTCCTAAGAAAAGCAAACAGACGGGCTGGGGTTGTGGCTCAGTGGCAGAGCGCTTGCCTCGCGTGTGTAAGGCGCTGGATTTGATCCCCAGCACCACATAAAAAGATAAATAAATAAATAAAATGTTTAAAGAAAAGAAAAACAAACACATAAGTTTTAAGTGATATAATAGTTGCCCATTTGTTGAATATCTGCCTTTGGATAAGGCATAGGTGTGCAATAAGGAGAGAGGATCTTAGACTCCAAAGAGATATAGGAGAGACAGTCCAAAACAATTCACATGTTTCATAGATAAGGAAACTAACTTAGTTTAGCATCTGAAATAATAGGAGTTAAAACCAAAATGCTTATCCTGAATTTGTAGTATGATGAAATTGCTTGAGGCATTTACTAGATTTTTCCATTAAAGACAAAATCATTTTATCAACTGCATGTTAATAGAGAATTTGCAAGCACACTCTACAGAGGCCATGTTTGCGCCCAAGACCCTTATCTCCACTATCAGGATCTATAATAGACACTAACAACAGAGCCTCACTTCTGGGCAACTGCATATATCATCTCCTGTTGGCCTCAGTTTGCTAGCACTATTTTCTGGTGAGGCTGCCACACTAACAGGCTAGAAGCCAGGATTTATGGGCAATTCTGTAGTTATTCCCCAGTGGCTCACCATTGGCTTTCTTTGTTTGCTTCCTAACCACCAGGTTCTTACTTTAGTCTGAAAGTTCTGGACAGGCAATTAAAATTGGGCTCTCAGTATCCTAAGCCAGAAGTCACCCTCCATTTGCAGGGAGTCCCAAAATGAAGTTAGAAATGAGCTAAAAATCTCACATAAAAAGTTGGTAGAAGATACAAAAGCAAATTTCTCTCCTAAACTTTTTGGATTCTGGCTGCACTTATCTGTGTTCCGAGTAGAATACTGAATGATGTTAGAGAGTTGTTTCGAGGTTATTATGTCAGACATACTTAGGTCATATTTTCTTAGCACCTGAATCAATCTTTTAAAATATATTTTTTAAAATATCTCTAAAAGGAAAAGAGAGGTCAAGTAAAACAACAGAGCTTT
Organism: Geosciurus inauris; assembly: GCA_004024805.1. Classification (NCBI taxonomy): domain Eukaryota; kingdom Metazoa; phylum Chordata; class Mammalia; order Rodentia; family Sciuridae; genus Geosciurus; species Geosciurus inauris. The sequence continues at coordinate 60,970 of PVHX01008401.1, read as the reverse complement.
TCGTTTACTTTAAATATCTAGTTAGCTGTCTAAAAAGTAAATAAAAAGGAAAAAAAAACGAAAGATAGATGTTATGTCAGAAGTCCCAGCCTGAATATAGAGGTGGTTTAAAATTCAAACAATTTGTGACTAGTGCCATTTTCCATCCTTCCTTTCTTGTCCTCTCATTTCTCTCTCTCCCTCTCTCTCTCTCTCCATATATATATATATTTTCTGCAAAACAACAGCAAAAATATTGGGATTGGTTTGTGCTGAAGTTTTAAATAAAGCATGTGTATTACCTGTGTATAATCTATGCTATTCTTTTAACTAAGGACCAGGCTTAAGTTCCAATCTGAAAGGAGTAAGTAGCTTTGTTTCTTGCCCTAAGCCTAGAATAGACTTTATCTTGAAATTATCAGTTTATCATTTTAAATACTCTGGTTCAGATGGAATTGTCTTCAGGTTACAGTTTACCACGACAACTCAGTGCCAGGTTCAGATAACAACATTGATTCACTATATTGCAGTTCCCTCTGGCTTTCTAGTGTTTTCAACTTAAAAACAAAACAAAAACAAAAACAAAAATAAAAGACTATGTTCATTAGTTCAAATTCATTTCATAACAAGATATATTTTTTCTTCCATTGTAACACATGAGTACATTCTACTTTCTTTGGTATATGCAGTGAATTCCTATGGACAAATCACTTTTATTATGTACATAAGAATTTTTCTGCCTTTGGGATAATATGAAAGTCCTTGTGATAATGATAATGTCTCATAAAAATATATTTCTCTTATAAATATATCAAATATGTTCCTTTAGTAAACAGTTTACAAAATAGAAATCATTTCCCTTGGAGAATACATAGTGTTACTTGAGAAGTAGTAGTTGGAGAAAAAACATCAAATAACATACCTTGGAATCTTGAATTACTGTCTTCTCCTTGACAGAGAGTTATACCTTTTAGTAATCCTCCCATTCCTCTATTCCTATAACGGTCTGTAAAAACAGGGAGAGAACATTGTTTGGGGACAAATACTTGCATAAATGAATTCATGCTTAGCTGTGAGTTATTCTTGGGGAAGTACAGAGATTCTCTGATTAACTAGTCCTAAAAGCAAGTCTCTAAAATGCTAGGTGCTAATCCAGTCTGTAAATGAATGCCAAGACACAAGCTTTATCAAACATATAAGGTTAGGTTGGTCTATGCCAACTGTTAATAATGCTGTATATGCTTCATTCTCTGTGCGTATCTATACAAGATACACAACTCAACTGCCTTCTATCTACACGTATAATTTATTCAAAGAGTTGAATATAGATTGAGCTATGTTCATTTATGCAAAGTACATTTTTGTGACATTGACTTCTTTTCTTTCTTGTTTTCACCAATGACTCTATACCTACTTTATGTTGCCAGTGGCTGTCCTACATCTCCAATTTCTCATTATCAAAATCTATAAAGAACCTGATTACATTTACTTTTGTGTTTTATTTATTGCATAATTATACATTTTAAAAACAAACATTTCAGCTAATGTGATAGGTCTCTTTGGTAGTTGTATCTTCTACTATTGATCTGTAACTGGGGAATTGATGACTTATCTTCTCATAATGGAATGCTAGTGTCAAACCACACCAAATGAGTGTGGAACAAAGTGTCTGGAAGACACCTAACAGATAACTTTTCATGAAGAATCAGCCTTAAGCCTTGTATGCTTCTGTTCTTCATTATTATTATTTTTTATCATTGCTACTCCCCATCTCCTCCTCTTTCTCCTCTTCTTCCTCTTCTTTCTCCTCCTCCTTTTCTATTTTTTGTTTGTTTTGAACCACATATTTATCTCTCTTATAATATTTTAATTACCACGCACTCATGTTTCTGTAAATTATTTCTAACAATATTACTTGTTCAATGTTTTTCTTTTATAGAAATTATATGTAAAAGTCTATAAGGATTAAATGGGGAAATCATGATGTACTACTTTTAACAGTGCCTTAGACAAGTGTCTAGTCCTAGCTGAGATAAACTCATTTCATTCCTGCTCAGAAAAGCATGGTAGTGGGGTATTATTGAATCCTTAAAATAGTAAACTTGAAGTAAGCATGAAGAATTAGAATGCAGAAGACCTCATTTTATTGTCAGAGATCTATGTTCTAGTCTCAACTTTGTCCCTCACTAACTTTGTAATCAAGTTAGTTTCTTAATCAGAAAAAAAATGGGATAAAGAGTAGAGAAATAATAATTATATCTGTTACACAAGGTATGATAAGTATTATGAATTAATAGTTTTAATTTTATTTTTTATATCATTTTGACAGTTCTAAACATTCAATAAAGGTCTGGGCATTTATATAGTGTATTTGAATACAAAATATACACCACAAATATTGTTGGAAGATACTTTAGGTTCTTATTTGAATAAGAGAGGAGGATGGCCAGAAATCCTAGGAAGCAACACAGAATTCTAGGTAAATATGTATATTGTCCATTCAATTAAAAGTCAGTTTATACTTCTATATCTGTAAGTCTGCCTACTTTGCAATAAGTCCAGGGGCTATTGGAATAAATGTCAGTGCTTCTAAAGAAAAATAAAGGATTATTATTTTGCAATGAGAATACCTCAGCAATGGCTTCCTGAATGCTCAGTAATGGCTTCCTGAATGCTCTTGTTTTGGTATATTGAGGTACACTCTATGCTTGACATTTTTAATATGCTGATATAGAATAAATTACCCAGTCATACTTTTTTAAACAATTGAATTATTTAAACATGCTTAAGAATCAGAGATAAACACAGTTAAGAATCAGAAAAAAAGTCCATAACAAAATACTATGAAACCTAATTCAATAGCACATTAAAAGGATCATTCACTATGTTATCAAGTGAGATTTACTCATGGAATGCAAGGATAGTTCCTTGCATAGAGGAAACTGATAAGAATTATACACCATTTTAACAGAATAAAGGACAAAAACCATATGATCACCTCAATAGATGAAGAAAAGGCATTCAACAAAATTCAGCATCTTTTCATGATTAAAACTTCCAACGAACTAGGTATAGAAGGAATGTACCTCAATGCAATTAAAATCATATGTGAAAAACATACACTTAATACTATATTCAACGGTGAAAAGGAAGGTTTTCCTCTAAGATCAAGAGCAGGACAGAGATGCCCACTCTTCTGGAAGTTATAATCAGAAAAATTAGATAAGAAAAGTAAATAGAAAGCATCTAAGTCAGAAAGAAAGAAGTTGAATTATCTATTTGCAGATGACATGATGTTATATATAGAAAATGTCAAAGAAACCAGTAAAAACTGTTAGAACCAATAAATGAATACAGTAACGTTGGAGGATACAGTATTAACATATAAAAATCAATGTGTTTCTATGTACTAACAACAAACTACCCAAAAACACAAATCAAGAAGACAAACCCAATGTCATAATTTGGACCTGAGCCCTCAGAATGACTACAACCTTTTGAAAACTATTTTCTTGAAAACTATTTTCTTGACTCATCAGAAAACATTAATTTCATCCCAATAGTGTTGTTATTGATGATAGAATAATAATAACTAATGGAAATATTTGAGTGTTTACTTTCTGCTAGGTACTATGTACAGTATTTCTCTGTATTATCTAATTTCAATTTTATGATTACACAAGGTAACACAAAGCATGTATTATTATTATTATTGGATTTTCTTATGCTGATTTTTTTTTCTATTCAGACATCCCATTCCTCAATAAATTGATATATGAAAAATATTTGGATTCAAAGATGGTAGAGATGTGAGAGGAGAAGGGAAAAAAATCTCAATGGAAAATTGAATGATTGCTCCCATTAGCCTTCAAATTTTTCTCAGCTTCCTTTCTCTGCCAATAGGTGGGTTTGTCTGAAGTTTGAAGGTAGCTCCTCGGGTGAATGCCCAACCATTTGGCTGGGTAAGCTGACAGCAAGATGCCCTCACACCCTCTTCCAGTCTTTCCACCCATTGTAGACAGCCCCTCTCACTGAGCTGGAGAGACCCATTTTCTCTAGTTTCTCCAATCTGTGCTGGCCCCCTGGGAACTGCCCCCAGTCTCCAGCTTTCCACCGGCTTGCCAGGCCCAGACTGGCCCACACAGACTCAGCTGCAATCTGATGGATCTGGGCTTCAGATTTCCCAGGCCCTGCCTTGCTGCAACCCCAAGATCTCAATGCCTTTTTAACTTGTAGAGAGACCACCAAGGATGTGCTCACACAAAAGAGTGACTCCGCAAAGAGGCAGCCAGATGGCAGACACTAGCGCACCCAGTAGGAAGACTTCAGGCGCAACTATACCTGCAGGTACCCCAACAATATATTCTAGGCTCTGGCGAGTGTCCCCAGACTGAGATGGCTGGCCCTGAGATGGTTATGGTGGCAGCGGCAAACCTGCAGGCCCCTTGGCCCTAGACTCCCAGGCCTTGGCCTGTGTCCCAAGATGGTGGCCACAGTGTGCCACCAAACCTGCGGGTACCCTAACAATAGACTTCCAGGCAGCAGGCAGCAGGCAATCCAATGGCAGTACGTGCGTGGTCTGTGAGTGGTCTGCAGGCTAATGGCGGGTGGTTGGCAGGGGGTCTGCCGGTGGTGGTAGGCAGGCAGACATTGGGCGGCTGGCAATGGGCAGGCAAGAGGCGGGTAAATGGGCAAATGGTGGACAATGGGCAGCAGTCAGGGAATGATCTGAGTGCAAAAGGCTGGCATTATGCCAGCAGATGGCAGGCAATCCTGCTGGACAAACAGTGTAGGGGGAGCAAACAGCAGGAAATCAGTGGGCAGTGATGGCTGCCTGTCAGAGAAACAGTATTTCCTCTGCTTAAATTCTGAGTCACGGAGCCACTAGGAATGCAGCCTTCCTCTAGTTCGCCATCTTGGATTATCGATTATCCCCTTAGTACTTCTGTTCTTAGGGTTCTGTTTACAGCTGTCCAGTTTCACTCTGTTATAATTCTATAGCAGAATGTTAATCTGACAATAATGGCACTCTCAATAGTAGCAATAGAAGGCAGAAGAAAAGTCTACAAATTGTTGAGGAAAAATAATTGTCAATCTGTGTTTAAATTCTCAGAAATATTACTTTTCAAGGAAAAAAATGAGTTAAAATGCCACCAAAAAAAAAAAAAAAAAAGGCCTATATCTAAGATACATTTCAAAAAGAAGAGAGAGGATCCCTGAATAAAGGTCTGTGCTGCCAGAAAGAATGATCAGCAAATCAGATGATACATGGGTATGCATAACAGTGCACTTGAACCTCATCTGTTGGGAATCCTCCAGCCCTAAATTTAGAATGTGTTCCTTAGGCTGACTTTGTTCTCTTCCCGCCTGTCTCCAGGGGGAGCTACTGACCAGAAACACCCCCATTACCGTAAGGTTTCTGCCTTTATCTGGGGAATCCAGCTTCCAAGTGGGCCAAGGCTTAGACACTTCGGAAGGTCCCAGCTCTACAAGTGGCACCCACCCTCACAGAACCAAATGTCCCATTTGCTTATTGGTGTCTGGCCTCCAACTTATCCTGAAATTATTAAAGAGGTTTTAACAGTCATTAAATTTCTAATTTTAGAAAAAATAAGTACCTTGCTCAAGTTACAGAGCTGAAGATGAACAAAACCACAGTTTGATCTCCTGGCTCTTGATCTCCACCTTCATATATTTTTCAACTAGGTTTAGAGGTACTAAAAATGTCCCAAATAAGTAAGTAGAGTTTTTGATTACTATAGAACCTTATTCTAAATTGTGAAAATATAGAAAATTTCCTGGTGGTGATTTTCTTATTTAAATTAAAGTCTCCAAATCAAAATGTAAGCAGAGCTTTTCTATCATATTACCAGTTTGTAGAGGATACATTTTTTATTTTTCATAGAGTATTCTGTGTGACAGTCAGGATCTGATTCTGGCTTAAAATTCCCATGTGCCAGTATGTCCTTAGTTATATTCTCCAGCAAGTACATGGCCCATGTTAAAACAGGGGGAAGTGAATTTGTAAGATGTTTATGAATTTATGCAACATAGTTCACTTATATGTATTTAACTACTAACATAATGAAAAACAGCTAATTAAGAAAGAAAAATGTCAGCATATAACACATAACCTATGTTAGGTTTTAGAATGATTTTTTTTGTAAGTGACAACCAAAAGATCTATTCAAGTGACTGAGTGATCCATATTTTACTATTACCTTTCCTCCGTTTTCTCTCTCAATTACCTGCTTCTCTACACCATATGACAAGTCAGAAACCAAATTATAGAAGAATATTTTCCATCTGCAGTGTTTAGTTACTGATGTCATAAAACAACCCTTAGGCTAGGATTGCACTGTTTAACTTTGAAGAGAAAAATTTTTCTAACTGTGCCATAACTGAGACCTGGTAAACACTGCTTATGGAAAGAAAATACATAAGCAAAATTAGCCCAGAAGGATGCTGGCAGCTTCAGCTGTACATTAAAACGTGGACTGTATTTCATTAATACTAAGATGTACTTTATCATATTTTATCATGTCTAAAATTTGGATGCCCCTGACGTTCAATGTCATTTCATTGTTAGATTGGCCATGTTTTCTTAATTCAATAGCAGTATATAAAATAAAGCTCACAATTAATTTGTGCTCCAATTGATGGAATCTTATATTCAACAAAATATAGTATTTCATTCCTTGAAATATTTTTATAAATCCTAGTCAGACGCCATAATAAAACTGTAGCTCTGACTTTCATTTTATATTTTCTTTCTAGAGTTCTTTGAATTGAAAAAAAATCTCAAGAAAGCATAAATTAGTTAAAAAACAAAAAAAATATTATTAGTTTGATTTTAGCACAAAGATTGCTCTTCGTTGGCCTCAAACTTTGATGACCATAGGTTCTATTATGATGATTTTATAAAATGAAATGGTTTCTGATTCATCTCATAAATCAAACCAATACAAAAAAAAGAAAAAAGAATCAAACAATTGTGAAGTAATGTCATAGCGCCAGTGGTGTAAGCCAAAAGGCCTCAGCTGTGCAACCAAACTTGTCTACCAACATGTGTGTGACTGATAAAGTAATCAAGGAGATTGTGAGAAATGAATGTGTTCCTTGCCCCCAAAGGAAATTCTCCTTACACTCCTCTTGTAGGGTGCAGAGTCACTGTGGACTAGGATAGTGGTTTCAAGCTAGCAGGGATCAGCATAGCCTGGAGGACTAATTAGGTGTGCTGGGCCCACTCCCAGAACTTCTGATTTCTTAGGTCTAGACTGGAGCCTGCAATTTGCATTTCCAAGTTCCGATGTTGCTGAGACTTTTGACTAGGGACAACACTTTGAGAACCACTGGGCTAGTTGTGGGAAGAAGGGACACAGGATTTGGATTTGATTGATTTAAAATTTGGGTCTAATTGGTGAACAACTAACTCACCCTTCTGTGTCTTGATGTTGCCTATTAAACAGATATAATACCAATTATGTCTGTTTAGCTAAATATTGGAACATTATGAGTGTCAAATGAGGTAATGGACTTCAGAAAATGCTTTGCAAAATGTGACACTCTACAAAGAATAAGCTATCAATGATAAGATACACCTGAAATTTAGGGATTCTATTGTTTTCATACACATTAGCTAGGGTCAGAATTCATATGTCAGAATACTTTTATAGTCATAAATGAAAAGTAATAGTAAAGTATCAAAATGATTAATACGTTTATATATTTTTAGATCTTTTAAACATTTTAAATATTTAATAGATTTTCATAGGAAGATGGCTAAGCTTCCACATACCTCTTCCTCTCCCTAGCTCTTTTCCAACAGACCCTCCAGGTTTATCCCATGTGACATTGGGGTTCACTGCCACAGGCAAGTCACCAGGAAATGCAGCCATTCTCATATAATCAATTCTTAGGATTCTCGAGAGTGTTAGGTATTCAGACTCCTCTGCCCAATATTTCCCAGAGGTAGTTTCAGACCAAGAATCATTTCCATAAATGTTCCTCTTTCTCTTGGCCCAAAAATTCTTACTTGCAAAAGTACCATAAACTTTGCTTGATCCCTTGGGAGAAAAAAACTGTAGAAATGAACTTTCTCTTGATCTCAAAATTGGATGCATTTTCAATATACAATATAAAATGTGACATGATAGAAATGTATAATTTTCTTCCAAGTTATTCTAAAAATATAAGACCTTGTTCTTTCCCATCTTGCAAGATGGTGGATAAGAAGTTGAAAAGGCAAATAATGAAAAGACTCGTGAAGCCAAGGAGACCATTGCCAGTGACAAAGTTAGAAAGGGGAACATCAAGGAAAGTGAGCTCAAGAAAGGGACAGCTCCTTGCAATTGAAAGCCTGTCTTCCTCAGAGGAATTGGCAGATACTCTTGATCAGCTACATATCTCAGAAAGGTCATGCACAGTGAAAGTACTGAGATACTAAATTCAGAATTGAAAAAGAGAAAAGATTCTTGCTACTGTCACAAAATTGTTTGAGAGTGACTACAATGGCAGTACCCAGGTCAAAAAAAATGCCTAGGTCTTGTCTTACTGAAGATGTACCTTAAAAGTGATTGAGTCATAGCAAAAAAGCTGTCAGTCAGCAGCACATGGGGAGACTGGGAGCTAGCATGGCCCCGGGTCATCCACTCCGGGTGCCACAGAGGCAAGACAGTGGTTTTCCTAAAGTAGCTAAGCAGTAGCTTGCCACCTGTGCCTGGATCTCTTTCCTTCAACTGAGTACCTCCAGGTAGAACACACCAGAAATTTGTCATCACAATGACACAAACATTGCTATCATCTATGCAAAAATCTCAACATAACTCACCAATGTTTATTCACTTCAAGAAGAAGAAGCTTCAGGAACCCAGCCAACAGGAAGATGAGCTCTTCAACACAGAGAAAGAGAACTACAAGGTTACAGAGCAGCACAAGGTTGATCAGAATGCTATGAACTTACACATTTTACCAAAAATCAAAGCTCTTAGTTCAGAGCTACCCACAATCCATGCCTGCTCTGCCAAATTGGATTAATACAAATTTTGTTCTAATTTCTTACCCATAAACTAACTAAATAACTAATAGACTTAAAAATTAAATAAAATGAACAAAACCATTTGGATGTGACTAGAATGGTAACACCCTAATCATAAAATACCTAGATATTATTTTACTGAAGATGTGCCTCAAAAGCTATTGAGTCACAGCAAAACAACTCTCACTCAGCATGAAAATATCTTAAATAAACACCTATGCACCAAATTTTCAAGTAAAACAAACAAAAAATACATTGACTTCATAGAACTTAAATACATCTTAAATTAGGTCATTTGATTTTTTTTAAGGATAATAATCACTCAATAAATGAATTCAGTAAATTTGAGGTCTGGACAATGGGTGAGATGATGGTGTGGGCCCTGGGGATACATGGTAGTCAAAGGCACACTGTAGCTTCAAGTAGCATAGTTTTAGCAAACAGATGAGGGAAGGGGATGGAGAATGACTAGGGAGTGGGCCCACTGGTCAGGAAAGGTGACTTGAGAAGGCAATATCTGAGCTGAGAAGATAGTCAAGCAACACTGAAGGAGAGAGGGTTCCATTTAAAGAAGCATCGTCACCTAAACTCCCACATTCACCCCATTCTCAGATCTTAGTACCATCTCATTCTATGAGAAATTGTATGGGTTTGAGTTCGGTTATATGCTTTTATTTCTTTTCTCCTATTATCTCTTCAGATTTGTGTTTTATTTTTTGACCTAGACACATAGTCTTACTAAGTTGCTCAGGCTGGCTTTAAATTTGTGATCCCCCTGCAAGTAGCTGGGATTACAGTTTGCAACCACTATGCTTAACTTCTTCAGATTTTTAAAGCATGGGATTTTTTAATCTAAAGAAGTCACTTGTGTAAAATAGGTGTTTATTTTAATAAGGGAAGAGAAGCAGAAATGCCTAGAGGTATGAACTTGAAATTTGCAGATCTCTGCATTGATTTTTACATGTTTTTGTGATACTCGAACTTTTTCAGGAATGACTTGTGTTTTTTCATATATACTAATACCATCTATAGATAAGAACTTTATTCCCTGTTGTTTTCCTCTTTTCCCTACCATGATAAAAATTGTCTGTTTACTAGAGAAAATACTTATTGCAGAAATTGTTTTACTGTACCATTGACCATCTGTGAAAGATGACCCCTTTGCCTAATATATCTTTCCTGCAGCTACAATCCAGTATGCATGCCTTACCACACATGCCCTCTCTTCAGTCTTCACCTCATGCTATCCTCCTCTGCCCCTCCTTTGTTTACTATACTTCAGCCTGGCAAGTCTTTCCATCTCTGCAAACAGACCAAGCTCATGTCAGGGTCTTTGCACAGGAAGATCCTTCTGTCTTCTCTATGGAACCCTCCCTCCTTCAGTGTTACCCGACTATCTTCTCAGTTCAGACCACTTTGTTATCCTCCACCCCGTTCCCGAATCTGTTTGCTAAAATTGTGCTACTTGACACTAGTGTTCCTTTAACTACCGTGTATCCCCAGAGACCTAACCATCATCTCACCTGTTGTCCAGAATCCCAATTGTTGACTTCATTTATTGAATGATGATGATACTACAAAAATAATCAAATATGCTCTATAAAGTTTTCATTCTTCTTTTACTTGAAAATTTGATGTATGGGTATATAGTTATTTTCATAATAAGCCTTCTTGTTGTATCATGTGTATTGCTATGAAAAGAGAAAAAGAAATCATAACCAGCCTGTCATGTGGTTTAAGCAGTGATTCAAAAAAGCAAGCTCTGTCGTGTGACTTTCTAGGACTTGGTTCCGCCAGTTTTCTAATAGTGCAAACTTGGGAAACTTACTTTACCTTTAAGAAAACTTAATATCCTCACCTGAAAATAAAACTATTGCATAGGTTTATAACGACTAAATAACATGGCCCATTTAAAAAGAGCAAATGCTTAACAAATGTTGGGAAGCATTAGATAATCAAAACATGTTCATGAGCCTCCACATCTCTGGATTATAACAATTCAGATGTACGCACACACAGCCTGTTGCCCTTACACATGGAAGCTGAACAGGTCTAGGTCTACAGCATGATACCAGCATATAGCCCTCTGAGTTTTAAATGCTTCAGGCTGACTTACAGATGACAACTGAAATAATGAAAGGCAGTTAACCAAAGCTGTAATAAAACTGAGGAAACATTACTATGTGTAACTGGGATTATTCCACATCTATTGTGTTAGATTACCTTGTTTTTTCAAAGAAAATATTTAAAATTATAAAGTAAGAAATTTACTATGATAAGTCATAAGGAAGTTATTTTTGAGCCATAAAATAGAAATTTATCTGATAGGACCATGATATAAACTAAATGAAGATAGAAAATGAAAAGATAAAAAACAGGTGGAAGAGGTCATGAAAAGACAAAGGTAATCCCAGAGAGGCCTACAATTAGGCCCAGGTAATGTTCTGGGGATTTATTTGGCCACCCATATGTAACTCAAACTGTGTAAGCTATTTTAGCAAGTCTCTCTGATCAGGATTTCATAGCACATATTTGTGGACTATGTAAAAATCCAACAGTCTCATTTAGACTCTCTTATCTCAGATTCAAAATGGGTTGCCAGTTCTCTTCATTTATTTGCAGTTTACTGGATCTACCATAAACAGTTTTCTCAGATGTTGTTATTTTTAGTCAAAAATTTCTCCCCATAGCACTGTCCTTAGGCAAAATATTTCCTTCCTGTTTTAGGGTAATTATCTAAATCAGGCACACATAAGAGTCCCTAAAACCATTTTATTGCTCAAGTAGCCAGCAGAGGGAATCATTTATTAAATGAAGCTAATTTCAGTAACTGACAGGCACATGAAGTGCCTAAAGAAAATAGGAGTGTTGGGCTTCTTGGGATGGTTCCAGGAAGGTCGTCTACTTTAAAAGCTGCATTTTATTAAGGATCTGTGATGGTTATTGGAACTTTTCCTGTTGTTTTACTCAGTAGTCTCCAGGGGACCATTTGGCACTAGGGTGCAAAATGAGATCAGCAATTAGGAAAGGACACTACTGCAGGCACTTGAAGAGTAAATCATTGAGTACCAAACTTAATAGCTAGCAAGTACCAGGCCAAAGTAATAGCCTAAGGATGTTGGTAGTCTGTCTGCCTTTTCTTTCCAGTATGGCTAGGGTCCTAGCTCCTAGTGTGACTGCCTCCAGAGGGTTTAGATATTTAGCAAGAGGAAAGGCAATTGCAACTCTCAATCTAAGTAGAATGGATCAACAAATATTTAAAAGTTTTATTACCTGGAAGTTGAAAACTCCTTCACTAGCCTCTCTATTTATCCAAGGGCAGCTACAGTTACCCTTCTCATAGGACAGAGATACCTTTGCCCTGAGTCTGGAAGATCTGCAGGTGAATGAATCATGCCCTCTAGGGGAGGGTAGAGAGTTTCCAGCTGATCTATTTGATGCCTTACCACGCAGATGAAGAAAAAACTTGAAAAGCAGAGTAAGTAAATTCTCATTTGCAACCCAAACCACTATTTCCACCTCTAATTCTCCCAGCTCTGTAATTACTCATTTTTACTCCCATGTTAACCATCAAGAAAAGTGGAAAGAAATAAGAGGAAATGGTGAGCATGAGAGTGGTGTATTAGAGAAAACACTAGCTAGGAAATAGTGGAGTAGTCCTCATTCAAACACTGTTTGTTTAAAGAATTGGTGTCTCCATTCCTCACCTAGAAAATGAAGTATTTAGACCAACTAATACAAATAACTTAAAATTCTCTATCTAGAGCAGCAAGAGCTACATTTAATAAATGCTTATAATCTATAATAAGCACATTACATTTGCCATCTAATCTCTATAATAGCACTGTAAAATGAACAATATTATTAGAACCTCCATTTTAAAGATGAGAAAAGTAAAGCATAAAAATGATAAGGAAACAGCCAAGTTTATGAAAGAGCTAGAGTCAGGATTCACAGATCATCTGAGTTCAGACCTGATGAAATGCATTTTCTATTTATGTTTACATTAGAAACCAACCTTTAAAACAAAGAGAGGCAATCTCTCTTCTTTCCTTCTATTTCCAGGAGTTTTCCTTCTGTCCTTGACAGACATTTTGTATATGGAGAGCATAAATCTACCTTGAAGAACATGAACCCTGTTCTGCAAAAATGGAAAGAGGCCAACTTGGGTCCCTGTTTGCCTGTTTCCCCTTGATGTTTCATTAAAGTTCATGATGTTTTATATAATAAAGGGCAAAACAAAGTAGGAAAAAGAGATTGATTACACAGAAATAAGCTCACAGCTCTCTGGAAGTTGTACCTGAGTTTGTATCTTTCAGATTGTTGTTAAATGTGCCACATCTAAGATTGATGACATTTATTTCTTGATGGAGAGATGAGATTTATTTTCTCAGGATAATTGCTGTTGAGTTTAAAGAGCTTAACTTTATCTTAGATAAACATATTTTTTCTCCCTCCCATGCTATTACTTGCTGCTTCTCATATCTGACCTTTTTCTCTGAAGCTAAGTCTAGAGAGTCCATGCAGGGTTTCAAGTGGGGAAAGGATTGAAACAAACAAAAATAATGGACCCCTAAGTACGTTTGTTGTTAAGGCAGTGACAGTAGAGAGATGTACAAACGTGTCCATGTCTAAAGCTCTCTCCCCGTATCCTTGCCTGTCTTTCCAAGTTGATGTTTACAGTGGAGGTAGAAAGCTGCAGATTCTGAACAACTAGGTGATTATCTGCAAAATCAAGCCACCTCCTCAGGTCAGTGTAGTTGGTGCTTTGTACAATGTACTGCAGAGTGATGGGAGCTAAAATGTAACCTTTGCTTCTTTCACAAACCAAATACCATAGGCTGAGGCAATGTTCAACCAGGGAAATGAAACCAGAAAGAAAAGAAAGTGATTCATTTCATTCACAGATATACATTGGACACCTGCTGTGTGCCTGATATTGCAGGTGCTGAAGTGACATCAGTCCAAAACCACTCTGTTGTCATGCAGCTTGTATTTAAACTATGCTGTCTAACAGGAAACCTCCCCACTGGCTGCATGTGGATATTTAGGTTTCAACTTAAACTAATTAAACTATATATTTCAAATGTTCGCTGTCCATGCATAGCGAATAGCTGCCACACTGGACAATATAGATATTGAACCTTTGCATCATTACAGGAAGTTATTTTGGAGAATATTGTCTAGTGGTGCATGCCTGTAATCTCAGCAACTTGAGAGGCTGAAGCAAGAGGATCATGAGTTCAAAGCCAGCCTCAGCAACTTAACCAGGCCCTAAGCCACTTAGTGAGACCCTATCTCCAAATGAAAACTAAAAAAGGGTGAGGGATATGGCTCAGTGGTTAAGTGCCTCCATGTTCAATACCCAATACCAATAAATAAACAGTATATTTGGAATGGATATTTTATCAATAAAGTTAGAACAAAGAAAGAGTCAGGTTTTGCTGAAAGAAGTGAGATTTGCAATTTTGAGAAGGGTGATCAGTGATGGCTTCTCTGATAAATTACATTTGCATCAAGACCTGAGGGGATGAGGGAGCAAGGTGTGGAAATGTTAGAGGGAATAGCCTTGTGGGCACAGGGAAAGGACCGAGCCTGGGTACTCCAGGACCAAGCTGGGAAGCAAGTATGAGGTGGAGCAGTGCAGACAAGGTGAGAGAAGTGGTGAGAAGTAGTTATATTCTGGTTTATTTTAAAGATAGTTGAGATGGACTGGTTGATGGATGGGATCTGTAGGGGGAGAGGCTGAGGTCAGGAATAGAGGAAAGGATGACTCTAGGTTTGGGGTCTGGGCACTAGATAGGAAGGAGTAGCTAAAATGGGAAAAGGTGTGAAAGTAGGTTTAAACTGATACTTTGTGTTAGACTGGAATAGCTTCTCAGACATCCAAGTGGGGCTGTTCAGAAGGCAAATGGATATATGTGCTTTGAGTTCAGGATAGAAGTCAGTGCTAAAGATACAAATGTAGTTGTTCTCAACATGGTATTTAAAACCATAAGCCCAGATGAGATCACCCAGGGGACAAGTCAAAGTAGAGAAGGTAGAGAAGGTAGAGAAGAGAAGTGAGGCTTGGGACGTCCCAACATTAAGACGCTGGAGCCATGTGGAGGAAGGAAGAGATGTAGGGTGGCTGATTTTCACTAGCAGAGTGTGCTGTCCTGCAACCTAACTGAAGTGAGCAGTTAAAAGAAGAACTCTATCAAATGTCTTTAATGGACAAGTACGATAAGAACTGACCATTATATCTAGTAACATGGAGGTTATTGCTGACCTTGACAATAGTGGGTTTGGTAAGTGAAAACCCCAATTAGAAGAGGGAATTGTAGAAAAGGGACTGTGAACTGCACCAATGTGTCCCTCTTCTTTGAAAATTTTTCTCTAAAGGGAGCAGATATAAGGGATTGAATGTACAGTTAAAAATAATATTGGTAAAATTGCATATTTACGCAATGCTGGTAGTGACCTAGTACAAAAGGAAAATGGATAGTGCTACAGAGAGAGAAGAAAACTACTGTAGAAATGTCCTTGAATTTGTCCTTGAATTTGTCCTACTGTAGAAATGTCCTTGAATTTGTCCTTGAATTTGCACAGATAGAAGATCTGGCCTTAGATATGTGATCATGCATCCATAGTAACCATGGAAAAAGCAGAGCAGGTGTTCCAGATGCTGGCAGTGGGTGGATACAGTGGTGGGAGATACCTGAAGTGTACTTCTGACTGACTTTCTCCTCCCTGAAATAAGAATCTGATCTTAAGAATTCAAATGAGAAGGAGAATTGGAGGTTTGAACATAGAAGCTACAACATAATTATCCAGGAGAGTGGGAAAGAAAACCTACTAGAGGAAAATGGCTTGGAAGAGCTTGAAGGGCTCTTCCCTTCAAGTTTAAAGTGAACATCACTTTAAAGTGAGACCAGTAGCATAACAATGTGATTTTCACCAGCCACATTCAGCAAAAGTCCAGGTGCCCACAAGGAGGCCTTGGATGTACCTGGGTTGAATTAGAGTGAAAAAGGCAAAGACTTGGTTACCTGAGACAGATGAATTTTAAAAAGGGGAGAACGAAATAAATGAAGGGGACAAAAGAAATGATAAGTAGGTAAGATCAGGATTGCAGAGCCCATAATCACTGCAGCTGTGGCAGTTGGGGGAGTAAATAGAAGAGATAGGAGGTAATGATGAGAAGGAAGGGTGCTGATATTACGGAAGGTTCTGATTACTGCTGAAGAAGGGGACCAGGGTAACACATTAAGAATGAGTTTGTAATTCCTGTCCTAAGGACCAATTTGGGCATGGTTTTTTTTGTTTTGTTTTGGTTTGATTTTTACTTTTCTTCAGTGGTAGCCATGTTTCCCTGTTCTTCAGTTGTACAAAACTTAAATTCTTACATTTATCTAACACACTCTGTTATAAAAATATATCTATAAAATATCACTAAATTTTATATATATTTTTATAAAAATATTTTTTAAATTATAAAAATATATCTATAAAATATCACTATATTTTATATATCTATAAAAATATCACTAAACCCATCTCTGAAAAATTCAGTCAGATCGGATTTTGTTCAGTCAGCATTTTTCTCCAATTTGATTTTTAAAAATAGAGAATGTTAGTGGGAAAAAAAAAGATTTGGGGAGTTGATAAAAGTTATAGGTCATGATTTTAAACAATAAGAAAACAATTAGAAGGAAGGGAGTCATTTTACGTTTTTATTTGGTCCTTGTAGATCTCGTCTCGGTAGAGTCTTATGCCTTTATGAAAGAAGACATTTTTTATGAAGTACAACTGATTGATGTTTAAATTTAAAAATAAAAAAGACAGCAATGCAGCAAATTCCCTATCTGCATCAGATAGTCTTTCTGACTTTTGTGAGACTTGATAGTTGGAGTCTACTTCTGATCTGGGGATAAAGCTTCTTGTTTTACCCAATTTCCCAGAGTTGTCTGTTTAGGGACTTAAAAACCAAGTAATGATAAGACACTATTTAATTATTTTTAGCCACTTTTTAAATGAACATATTTCCAAACAGGAGGAGTGACAGTGTGCTAGGTCTGGCTTCTATATTCCTTGACCATAAAGAAACCAACAATTAATTTGTATAATCAAGGGACCTCAAAAAGGGGCAGGTAGAGGTTTCACGAAGGCAAAAAGCAAAAAGCAAGACAACAATTTCTTAATAGGCAGGAAATTCTAAGTCTTATTTATAATAAAAGAAAAATTCAATGACATAACTGATGCTTAAATTTTAAATTTAATTTGCCATTAGAATCTTGTTTCCAAAATAAATGGACAAATATTTACAATAATTTGTGAGATACACATGTGGAAATGTTTCTGCCTATTGATTTGACAATTTATTGGCATTCAATGATAAAAGAAAAATAGAAAAGAGATAAATTACTTTAAGACTTAAGAAAAATGTGTATATTTTCTACAATTTTATGGTCACTTTGTTAAAGCACTCAATTTGGTCAGACAGGATTCATTCACCATTACCTATAAAAGCCCAGGGTAGAAACTTATCTTCATGAAGTAAGTGCCACTGAATGTCTGGCACCACATAACTAACCAGAGAATTCAGTAGCTTAGGTCCATGGGATGCCTCAAGTTCAAAGGGAATGGAGACATCCTGTTTGGTGTTATATTTCACTCATGCTGTTAAAACTGCCCAGACCCACTTAAGTGTTTTCTTTTTCATTCTTGAGCATGATCTTCTTTGTCCCTCATGAATAACGCAAAGCATAATAAAACCCAATGTCAGACCTGATAATTTTCACAATGTGTCTTAAGATTCTATTTTTAGGTATAAAAATCTTTCTTTCAGTACAAAAGTCATTTTGTTAATGAGGTAAGTGTGGGTCACATGCCACTCCTGAGGACCTGTGTCTTATTAGAGAAGCAGGAATATTGCATCAGCCCCAGTTCCTTCAGAGTGCAAGATCTGTTATTGAAGCTTTTAGTACAAAGGATATCATAGAGAAACAGTGAAAGTAGAAAAATAAGCTCTAACATGTCCAATGAGTAAAACTCATTCTAAATTCCTGAGACCAAACATGAACAAGAAAAAATAAGATGTTTTGAACTTCCTTCACACATAACATTCTAAGATTTGACGGCCTACATCCATTCAATCCACGAAATACAGATGCTAGTTTTTTTCCCTACTGCTTTAAAATCATGACCTATTACTTTTTTGAATTCCCCCAATTTTTTTCCACTAATGTTTTCTATTTTTAAAAGTCAAATTGGAGAAAAATGCTGACGAACAAAATCTAGTCTGACTGAATTTTTCAGAGATGAGTTTAATGATATTTTTTATAACAGAGTGTGATAGATAAATGTGAGAATTTAAGTTTTGTACATCTGACGTACAGAAAACGTGACTGACATTGAAGAAAAGTAAAAACACTCCCCAAATGATCATTTATTGAATCATTCCTAGAAATCTAAACAATCCTCCAAAGACCTGGGAGAATCTATGTTTTTCCATAAATCTAGGATTTTACACCTCTGTTTGCTTAGAATATATCTGGAAAAGAGTACATAAACATCACGTGACTCTGAAAATTCATGTTTCAGTTTAAATTGTTTAAAAAAGGCTGTTTAGGGGCTTCTGAAACTGTGTGCTCTGTTATCTATATTTGAAGAATACCAAATATTCAAACTTAAAGTAACATTCAGTTTGCCCATGTTGGGCTGGAGAAGGTCTGGTTAAACTGATTTGGCAACTTGAAAATGTGAATGATGGACTATAATTCTATTTTTAGAATTAGTCTCATTCAAAATTTTTTGTTATGTGTGCTAAACGAGTTTAATTAAATTTTAGAAGTGGTTATAAAACAAATGTATGTTTTCCACATCCAAGCATCCTTTTAAAATTTGGGGATTTTGTTCACATTGGCTGCCCCCTTCCAATGATGGTTCTGTCCACCAGGGAGCCATGCACAGATTTAACACTTTTAAAAGCCCATGTCCATGTGTGGTCTTTCTAGACACTGCTTTTTATTGTCTTTCTCAAAATGTTCCTGACAAATCAATCTCTTCAGAAACTAAGAAGGATAATAACATACACTTTTGTATGTGCAGAAATTAATAAAGCATATTTCATACATTCCTTTAAAGGAATCATTTCCTCTGGAGCATGAATTTATACATGGCTACTGTCCTTACGAAGCACCATTTTAGAAGTTTCTCCATGAAATTATTAAGAAAGAATGAGTTTTTCATTCATTTGTTTCATTTAAAAACACTTACTGAGTCTTTAGCACATGATGAGCACATGGTCTATTAAGAGGCAGGCATACAATTATGACAATACAGACATAAACTACCTACAGTAGCCCATGGGAACACAAATGCAGAAGCAGCTGTTTACCTAGTGGAAGAAAGTCATCATGGACAAGGCGACGTGGGTAGAGCAAAATAAGTAAAGTGGTATTTGGCTAAATGGAACAAACAGCTAAAGGATCTTCATATAAATGAAAAAAAGAAATTCTAAAAGAATATTGTATTTCCGGGGCATTGGGGGGAAACCAAGTGGACTCATTTTATAATGCTTGGGTGTGTGAAGGAGAGTGGCTAAGAGAATGTATTCTTCATGAGGGAATTTCCTGTGATTGGAAAGCAGAGTGAGTTTTAATCTTTTTAATCTATCTGTCCACCTATCCATTATCAATCTACTAAGTTGGAATCCACATTCAGAACATATGAATGTAAAAAGTGAATAAGGCATTTCCTGGCCAAAAAAAAGAGTCAGTTTGATTCAGTTTCCTGGTGAGACAAATAGAAATAATATTGTCAATTTGGTTGTATAGTGGAAATTTTTAATAAATTGAATAAGCAAAATTCAGAGGTCCAATGTTAAAATATCTTAAAATCTGTTAAACAATATGTTTAAAAGCACATCTTTAAACACACTAATTCAAACCCACTTAAAATATGAAAGAAGGCTTGTGGTTTTTCAAATTCTGTTTAGATTGATAGTTAAGGTAAATATGGGTCATAAAATGATGGAATACTATTCAGCAATAAAAAAGAATGAAATCCTGTCATTTGCAACAAATAGGTGGAATTGGAGATTATTATGTTACGTGAAATAAGCCAGGCTTATAGAAAGAGAAGTACTGCATGGTCTCACTTATATGTGGAATCTAAAAAATTTGACGTTATACAAGTTGAGAGAAACACAGTGATTACCAGTGACTGGGAAGAGTATGTGTGTGTGTGTTTGTGTTTGTGTGCGTGCGCTCAATGGGTACTAAGTTACAGTTACATAGGAGAAATGAAGTTCTGCTATACTGTTGCACAATAGAGTGACTAAGATGACCATTATGTACTGTACATTTTCAAAAAACTAGATGAAAGAATTTTGAAAGTTTTCACCATAAAGAAATGATAAATGATTGAGGAAGTAGATATGTTTAACCTAATATAAACATTGTACAATATGTGCATGTATCAAAAAGTCGCATGGTACCCCATTGATATGTACAACTTTATGCTTTTACATATCAGTTAAAATAATTTTAATTTAAAAGAAACAAGATTATGCTACCAAAAAAGTATGAAGATTGCTGAGTTAGGAAATTGTTGCCTAGGGAAAGTTTCCAAAGTATGGCTTAGGTTTTGGAATCTCTACTAAGCAAACTGTTATTAATGATAAAACATGTTTTAATCTTAGGATATATTTGCTATGGTTTCACTGATTGAAAACATAACTTTTGGATGAGATATAGGCTTACTTCCCTCCAAATCAAAATGCTAATTGGATGTCAGATCAATAGAGGGCACTTTCTATTGTGGAGCTTAGATTGAACTGAGCCCTTCCATGGTAAACAGCAGTCAGTATGTTCCGATGTTAGATGTTAGCACAGTATCACTTTTTCTAAAAGATACCTACTTTCCCTATACCTGGACATGAACTTGACTTCTTTTTCATTATCTCTACTAAGATACATGACAAG
Organism: Geosciurus inauris; assembly: GCA_004024805.1. Classification (NCBI taxonomy): domain Eukaryota; kingdom Metazoa; phylum Chordata; class Mammalia; order Rodentia; family Sciuridae; genus Geosciurus; species Geosciurus inauris. Next base: position 39,985 of record PVHX01008401.1, on the reverse strand, counting down.
TCCAAAAGCCTAGACTGAATTCCACTAAAGATAATGGCCTGATGGAAGGCTGTCAACCACCAGTGGCAAATTTCAACTTATTTTGTACCAATTAAATATGTTTTCCTTTTAAAATTTTATAGGCTCCAGAAGATACAGATTTTAATCATTTTATTCCAGTTAAAATTAATGGTGTTTTAATTATTCTTGTAGAAGTCATGTTGGCTACTTTACCTTGCAAAATAATTAGTATAAGTACAATGGAGTAATGACACTTAAATCACTGTGTAACCCTTGAATTATTCCATGTTGTCATTAGAAAATAGTATGAATAAGGGCAGATATCCACATTCATTATATTTGACTTTTAATAAGCTGCATACTCTGTGATCTAGCATATAAAAGCCAATTTTGTCTTTGGTATGAAAATATTAACAGAAAAGGGAAATGAAGGGAACGGAGGTGGAGTGGGATAGGGAAAGACACTGGAATGACTCTGATCTAAAGTTCCTATGTCCATGAGTGAATATACCACAGAAAATCTCACCAACATGCACAGCCACAAAACACTAATTAAAAAAGAAACTATCAGTAAATAGCAGAAAGATTAGTAGTAGATCAGAGGGAAGGGAACAGGGGAAGGGAGGGGCAGACTGAATTTATATTCCATGCTTTTATAATTATGTCTAAATGAATCCTATTGTAATTTATAACTAAAAAGAATGGATAAAAAAGAAAATATTAACGAAAAAAATTCAAGTTTATATTTCATATTTCCAGATAACAAAAATTGAGAATTTGTGTTTTTTCAAATGAAGCTTTCACTGAAAGAATTGATAGCACACACACACAACTATTTGGAAGATGACAGACAGATTCTTCTGTATGTGAATCTTAAGCAGGGAGTTTCTCTAATTTTTATTAAGAAATTAGTCAAACAATGCACTAAAATGAAAGGATTCTATCAGCACGATATTCCAGAGGCCTGTCTCCTCTGGAATAATGGCTTGAGTTGTGCTTTGTGTCATGTTACTTCCAAGTGTGCGATAACTGGACACTCCCAACGTGCACACTCACATGCGTGTAGGTACACACATGTAGACAAGCACCTACGCGTACATCATTATGTAGAGATCAAAGCTAAGCAAACTCAAAATATGTATCATTCCGACTGGGAAAGCTGCAGAAGGGCCGACACCAGTGAGCACGCAATGTACTTGATCCCGGGATGGTGTGAAAACTGAGTTAGCCGGCTGAAGAACAGATGGCCCCTAATCACCCCATGGGGCTAAATACACAAATGCCAACCTCAGAGACGCCTTACCTTTGCCCTGTCTGTCCCTGCTAGGCTGGCTCTGTTGTATTAAGGGTTATTGCCTTTTTGGCCCTCCCTGAAATCGGCTTTTGAAGTCCATGGCCAAGAAGGCACTGTGAGAATACCATTATGAGAGAGGTGTTTGCTTAAAGACATAGTCCGGACAAGATTCCATGGAGCCCTTGATAGTCTAGCAGGGAACCACAAACTCCAGCCAATATCTTCTAATCCCCTGAGGATTCAGTACTGCCCACCATAAAAACATAATGGGCTGTTTATCTGAGCAGCCAAGAGATAACATCTTAAAGTTACAATCTGGTTGCAGACTGGTGACATGAAGCCATAAGAAATACGAGTACCACCCCTGTCCTGGGAAAACACATGTGAACAAGCCAGTGTACAGATACCTCTGCATGCTCTCTTCTCATGCTAATGAGATCACAACTTTCCCAGCATTTTTCTGTTGAATAAATTAAATATAGTTGGGAAGAAATGGATGGACCCCACCCCTTACTGCATTTGCATGCTGTATACTGTTTTTGAAGTTTGGGACTATGTTAGGAAATATTCCCACTGGCACAATCAAGTGAATTTTTGTGGCACATTTTGACTTCTTTTCAAAGATTGCTCAAGTTCTGTGACATTAATCATGATCATCTAATAAAAAAACTACAGAGATTCTCAGCAAGATGTTTTATTCCCAGGGCTCCAATACTGCAATAGATCTGATGCTTAATATATATATGTAAAGCGTGTGTGTGTGTGTGTGTGTGTGTGTGTGTGTGAATAATGTATTTTCTCCTGTGATTCTTCATCTCTGCTGGGACAGAATTAAAATGTTCCAGAGTTTTTAAAAAAATCCTCTTTTCAAAAGGTCTGTTATTTGTCTGCATTACTGACATTAGGAAAAAGAAAATCAAGGTTTGATATTCAAAGTATGTCTATTAAACACATAATATGGTGGAGATTTGACAACTATTTGTTTCTAGTGAGCCTGTTTGTTATTATCAGTCAAGTGGGAGATTCTGATGTCTGTAGGGGATACCCTGCTCCAAACAAATGAATCTCTATGATCATGGATACTGAACATATTAACCACATAATTGCCAGATATCTCTTCATTGGACAATATAAGTATTTTTAGCATATATAAATATGACCGTGAACCAAATATGTTTCAACTTGGTTCATTTTAGCCATTTCCGGAACATTCAATGGTACTATTTAATCATAAAAGTAGTTCCATATATCAGTCGTTCTTTTAATCTTTTCTTTAAGTTCTCATATGCATATACATATTTCTAATCTATGTATTTTACAAGTAGCTTTGTCCCTCATTTCCCCTGAGGGGAGGGTATCATATTATTTTATGCCAGATTCAATTTTATCACAAGCCTTGCCAGGTCTTACCTACTTTATTTTCTTTTATTCTTTCAATAACCCTGTAAAGTGACTGAGGAAAAGTTACACATAAAATTGCCCTGAAATGCATGGAAACACTTCAGTCACAACCGCAGCCAAAGCAACGCAATAAAGTCCCTCTCAGGGCAATTGCCCCAGAGGTTGAAGCATCTGAACTAATCCCAGGGAGAATATGCTGCATTCCCAACCCCTAATCGCCAAATGCGATTGAAAAGTGCAACAACGTCTGTCTTGTTGGGGGACATGTGCTAATGCTGTTTTCTTGTGCCGCTTGGAAACACTTCATTGGTTTTAAGAATTTGTTTAATCAAATCCTAGTGAAGGTCCTTCTCACTCCTGGGGCTGTTTCGTAAAATATGGATTAGGGCAAAACCCTCTAGTGTGTCCTTGGGAGAGTCATCGAGGTGAGCTGCATTGAGGGGATGGGGGAATGAAGTCTGCAGAAGACTGCCTTTAGCCAAAAAGAGGGAGAAAAATGAGGCTTTGGCAGGAAAACCTCCCTGTGTTTGAAACAATACTATGAAAGAGAAGTATGTCAGTAAAAAGATTTCCCCAAAGATTCGTTGGGAATAGAATTTTCCATATAATGAAGATAAAGCACTTTTTGAGAACCCTCCTCTAACAGTATTTCATTTCTAATAGAATTGCCTGTGAGCAACTGAAACAATTGACAAAGGTCAGGGGAAATTATTGAATGAACTGCATCACTGAAATAAGTTAAAATATGCTTACCTGGGCTCAACATCTTGTTGGATTTCCTGGAATATTGCTAAGTAATAGAATTAGTGCATAAGCAAAAGAGAAACACTTTTGATTTTAGTATCTGAGGACTAGAAAGGGTAGAGAGAAAGTGTATACTATGTATAAGTGAAACATGTCTCTAACTGGAATACATAAGCTTCTGATTCCAGAACTCTCACCAGTGTCATTCCTTTGAGTTTTTTAATACATGTAATTGTCAGCAGTAAACCACGCTGATTTACGAATGGGGGGGAGGTAAGAGTTGAGCAAAAGAAATGCAAAGAACTCCTGGCCTTGTAGGAAAGGTCAATCTGATATAATAGAACATGATACAAAGTTATTCAGGGCAATGTTAACAGATGGATTCAGTAATTTTTGGGGGGTAAGCTATTTGCAAACTATTTACAGGTTTAGACCAGGGAATACATGTGTTGATCAGAGCAGGATAACGGGGATGCTTTGAGAATGGCTGGAATTTCAGCCTGATGGTTAATGACAGCAAGGGTGGTAGGATTAGATGAACATGCATTTGGGTCCTGACTCGTCTTATTAGCAACACAACTTTCAGCAAATTATTAATTTCCAAAACCCCAGTTTTCTAACTTGTGAAAAAGAGAAAACTGTACTTTTCTCACAGTTCAGGTAAAATACTTGCATGGTATCAGGCCAAAATTAATTGGCAATAATCCTTTCACATTTTAATGACTTTTCATCTCCCTGGGTTTGCTTATTTCATATTCTTCTTGCCAATCTTTCAAAGAGATTTCCACTGGAATTTCCTGTCTTCCACTTTCTGAGAACAACCATAGAATTTCTGTTTTTAGTTTCCCTGTTATTTTATTTATTTATTTATTTATTTATTTATTTATTTATTTAGTCATCTCACTGGCTGCAAGTACTTGGACCACAGAAGGGGTGAGTTTTCACATCCTCAAAGGAAATGTTAACAGTTTTCTCCATCCTTTTGCCAGTCTTTACTCTCATGTCTTCAGTTATCTTTCTGCCACACATTCTCATTACATCTTAAACTAAGCCCTGCAAAATAGGTCTTCTCTTCCCTTCCTCAGTTCTCTTCCCTCTTTCAGTGTCAGTCACCATTAGTGGAGAGTGCACCATTTGGCTGGCTCTGGCTAGAGATCTTTATAGTCAAGTGTGCTGTTCCCTCTGTCTATTTTATCAATCTGGAGTCACTTTAATGTTCCAACTGGAATTGGAGCCAGATACCTCATACTCTGTTCACCTCCACATGACCTTTACACAACTGGCAAAGGATCTGGGATCAGAATAACGCTGGCTCCAGTGGGGAACAGAGATTCTGCTGAGTGTCTATAGTTTCAAACGTCATAATTACAATAGGCACAATTCCTATGTTTCCATAAACACCCAACAATTGGAACAAGTACAAGCTTTAAAATACCTTAGATTAAGAAAATGTGCATTTTCTCAATTTCTTGTAAAGTAGATAAAATTTACTTTCTGCTTTAGCAAAAAGTTGTAGAAAATTACTGACATACTAAAGTTTAATTTCTACTTTGCATATTTATGCAATAAAAGTAGAAAATAATTATGAAACATACATTTTTTTTCACACTTATATTTTTAACAAAGAGGAGAAGGAGCTAGTACAGCTAACAAGTGAAAGAAGTCACAGAGTAGCTGTGGTGGTCAGGGTGCTGTGTTGCCACCAGATAACAAAGTGTAATTAACATAAGATGCGATCTTCACCCTCAGGGAGGTTAATTTCTACCAAGAAGAAGATGAATACATAGCAGGAATGTGCTTGCTCTGAAATCCTTGGGTTCTTCAAGTATTTCATGGGTTTATCATCTTAGCTTCCCACTTTCTAGATAACCAACGTAAGTTAACAGGAGGCTTCTAATCATTTCATCTCATTAACCACCCAGGACACCATTGGAATCTCTCCTGTTATCCCTCTGTCTGCACTATTATAAGTCGTGGTCCTGCCTCATGTCCCTTACCAACCTGCAGGCATGCAAGATTTAGCATGGCATTTTACACAGAGTGGGTGGATGTACATTAAGGCTACCTTGTTTCTTCAAAATCAGATAAACTTTATTCAAAGGTCCTTTCCATAGACTTTGAAAAGTCCATGCTTCTCCTCAAGATTATGATTAAATGGTGAAAGTGGTGGGATATTTATGGTTTTCTAAATGCTGTGGCTCTGTGCACATCTTCCTGCCAATAAACTCAGGTCAAAGATTATTGTCATACCTCACTGGTGCCATTGTGATCTTGTGCATGTTGATTCTAATACAAAATTAAATCCTTTAAAAATTTTTCATGATGAAAACAAGCCTGCTTTTTGTGTGTGAAAGCTTTTATTGATTTAGGGAAGCTGAAGAGATTTCCATCACAGATGAGAATGAAATGCAGCATCTCAGTACCTAAAAGTATGTGAGCCCTCTCTGCATTTGTGTTTCCACTCCAGACATCTTACTTAGTCCTCATACTTTCTCTTCCATGTTCCCAAGTTCCTCTTCTCCATCCTCAAATTATGTTTATTTTCTAATGTGGAATAATTTAGTTCTGTGTTTGTTTATTTTATCTCATTAATTATAACCTCTAGGTCTAATTTTTTACCCCCAAATAGTCTGCAATCTATTTTTATAAATAAAGATAGCTTCTTTGCAAGACACATTTTAAGTTATTAAGATAATATAGTTTTATGCCTTGATACAAAAGCATGAACTGGTGAAGTAGAGTTTGTAGAGGATGTTCAAGAAGAAATGAGAGTAGATAAGAGAGCCCACAAGAATGGTAAAGGAAGGCCAGTCCATCTGCTCTTTCACAGCTCCCAGAGAGAAGAGTGATGATTCTCAGAACCTCATTTGCGGGCTTCCTTCTGAAAGCATGTGGTTGGACTTGACCAACCTCAACGGGCTTGTTTAACATGAAAATCCCTCATTCTGACCACCAGAGATGGCAATCTGGTAGCTCTGTATTTAGTATATACAATGAACTTTGAGAGCCATGGACCTAGCAATGGTATAACCTGGCAAAATGTGAGGAGAGAAGGTAGTTAATGGGACAGTGGTGCAGTTTGATAGGAAGAGTAACTTCTATTGTTCTGTAGCACAGAGGGATAACAATTAAATGAGTATTTCAAAATAGCTAGTAGAAAGAATTCTGAATGTTCTTAACACAAAGAAATAATTTATGTTTGAAAGGATGGGTATGTCATTTACTCTGACCTGATCATTTTACATTGTACACAGGTATTGAAATGTCACACTGTACCCCATAATATGTATAATTACTATGTGTCAATTAGAAATAAAAATATATTTAAAATATTATATGACCTAGCTTTATTCCTATTTGTTTTTAATTGCTAGTGTAAGAATTCTCTACACACTTTGTGATGTCATGTTATTAGACTGGAAAAATTTGAGAAAAGATGAGTTATACCACAGCCCGGAAAAGCAAAGTAGAATCCAGTGATAATATCATAGTGGCCCTTACCATGGAGAAGAGCCACTGACCTTTGGAGTCATAGGTGATTCCTAGCACAAAGGTTGACTAGTGGTCCTCCATATCAGGCAACCCAGTGATATTCAATCAGATTACGGCAGAACAAAAGCAAAACTTGCCAAAGCAGACCATGCAATGTATATGAAGCATTCTTACATTTTACCTTACTCTTGGTAGGGTAGTGACACGTTGGTGGAATAGTGACATCTTGAAGGTAGATATTAGAATGTCCAGTCATATTTAGCATCATCCCACATGGAGAAGAATCTTTTTTTTTTTTTTTTGGTACCAGGGATCGAACTCAGGGGTACTCCACCACTGAGCCACATCCCCAGCCCTATTTTGTGTTTTATTTAGAGATAAGGTCTCACTGAGTTGCTTAGTGCCTTGTCATTGCTGAGGCTGGCTTTGAACTCGCAATTCTCCTGTCTCAGCCTCCCAAAGTGCTGGGATTACAGGCATGCGCCACCGCACCCGGCTGGAGAAGAATCTTGAAAGTGAGGACTGAAGTAAACTTCCGTAGGATTGGTTCTGATCAAATTTATACCTCTGAAAATACATCATGGTATATTTTACTGTGAATATATAGTATGTATATATTATATGTCCATTCATTCTTACATTTTCAACAATATTGTATTTTATTCTAAAGAAAAAGAATTGATTGAACTGCCTCTTAGCATATGCTTTAAAAAAAGAACTTTATATGGAGATCATTTGAAAACATTGCACAATTGGTGCTTCATAAATTAGTTATGTTCTTAGAAAAGATTAATGATCTAGAAGGAAACACAATAAGAAGGCTAAGAACCACACATTACATTACAGTGCCTTAACATAGTCAGAACTTAACAATTTTTCATTGAATTGAATAGGTTGGCTATGAATGTCAGAACTAAATATATTCAAATCCTGCATAGTAGCTGAGTGATCTTGAAGTTATTTTCCTTTTCTATGTTCAGTTTTCTTATCTGTGAAAATGGACAAAAAGTCCCTATATTTGTAGGTTTTATGATAATTAGTTAAGATAATGTTTTAAAACCTTTTAGGAACTATAAAAGTATTCAGTAAGTGGTGGAAAGTACTAGTAGAAAAGATTTTTCTTCTTTACCAGTAGATAAGAAACATGAAAACGCATTATTTGTCAATTTTTTTTTCCTAAAAATCAGTTTAATGCAGTGGTTCTCAGCTGGGAGTGGTTTTGTTCTCCAAGGAGTATTTGGCAATGTCTGGAGACACTATGGTTGTTACAAGTTGAGGATGCTGCCAGCATGTAGCCAGGAGTACCCCGAGAATGTTGCTAAACCGTCTGTGATGCACAGGACAGCTGCCCACAGCAAAGCATTATCTGTTCCAAAATGTCAGTAGTGTGAAGGCTGAGACATATTGTTCCTATTTTAATTTTATAAAAGAGAAACAAATGTATATGGCATAAATTATAAGCATTCTAACAAAAGTTAATGATATCCTCTATTGCCTAGAATTTAGTTAGACATATTTGTGTTAAACCTGGGCATGCTTGAGATGCAGCTATTATAATTCATGAAGAGCAAGCTCCTGCTTCCATCCTGAAAATTATGTTAAACCAGAGTGTAGATAATGTGTTCAGTAATTTTCTTACCCATGCGCTACACCTAATACCAATCTTAAATATTATAAAACATCTAACTAGTGGAAAGATCACTATTCAGTTGTACCACATATAAATGATGATTTTCTCTGCTTAAATGTTTTTCTGTTTCTCTTTTGGATGTAAATGGAATCTAGCATTCTTGGGGACTAGACCAAAGGCTATGCAAATGTATATAAATAATGCAAACTTTTCAACACATGGCTAATTGTCATGGTCATACTTTCTCCAGTTCTTAGCCAAATCTTTTCCACATCCCTTCTGGAAAAAGAGATCTTAATTTTCTATGTCCAAAATCTGTTTGTATTCAAGACAGTCACTCATATCAGAATAATAGAATGTAAACCACTTGACGTGGAAATGTTTTCCATTTGTAGATGGAGGCTGTTGTTGTCAGAGTAGAATGGGAGGAAGTTTGGCAAGCCATCTGATGATTATTTAATACTTAAGGGATTAGGCTACTTGACATACTTGGTACCTCCCTTCCAGACACTTACAGTCCAAAATTCTAAGGTAATGACATAGCAATACACATTTTACTCCTCCCTCCTTTAAAAAAGATAATATGTATAATTTTCTTCCTGTTTCACTTGGACCACATGTACTTGAACCTGTGCCAAAAAATAAAAGGACCCTTATATCAACCTTCCTAATTACTATTGACATCACAGAGAATATAAGTTTTCATTAAAGCTATGAGAGGTGATTCTGGAGTTGCAAAAATGCAGTTTTATTCTAGGTAAAGAAGTTAAAATCCTAGAAGATGAGAATGTAAAATGAAAATCCATTCACTGACTAGCAGTGCAGGGATCAAACAGTTATATGCAGTTAAGGAATTATGAGCAGTTTCAGGCCATGGGCAAGTAGAAAGCATTCTGTATATTCTAATTCTTCTAATCCCTACCCCAAAGAGGAAAACAGAATCAAGTAACTTCCACTTTCCAGTTCTTCCTTGAAATATCCAAGATAAAATGTAAAGAAGAAGTGATGACTGTAAATTATGAATTAGCTTTTCTGAATAATTTGGGTACAGAAGACAGTAAATTCAGGTACTTCTGCAAGTACTCATTTAAAAAGTAGCTCCCCAGCCGGGCGCAGTGGCACACACCTGTAATCCTAGCACTTTGGGAGGCCAATACAGAAGAATCCCGAGTTCAAAGCCAACCTCAGCAATGGCAAGGTGCTAAGCAACTCAGTGAGACCCTGTCTCTACAGAAAACACAAAATAGGGCTGGGGATGTGGCTCAGTGGTCGAGTACCCCTGAGTTCAATCCCCAGTACCACAAAATAAAATAAAATAAAAATAAAAAGTAGCTCCCCAAATAAATACAATAAGTGCAAAACATGCAAACTATTCCCACTGCTATAATCTGAATGTTCGTTGTCTCCCCAAAATAACATCTTAAAACGTAATCTCCAGTGTTAGAGGATGAGCCTTTGGAAGATGAGTAAGCATAAGGGTGGTAGAGCCCTCATGAACGGGATTAGTGCCCTGAAAAAAGGGGGCTCCAAGGAGTTGCCTTTCCTCTATCACTATGTGAGGACATGGTGTGGAGGTGCTATATTTAAACCAGAAAGTAGACCCTTATCAGAGACCAAATTTGCTAACATCTTGATCTTGGACTTCCCAATCTCCAAATTTATGAGAAATAAATTTCTGGTCTTTATAAGCTACCAAGTTTATAGCATTTTGTTATAGCAGCCCAGATTGACTGAGATACCCACTTGGCCAATTTCCAGCTACCACCATGGAAGTTACTAACATGACTTGAGAAGAGATGTGCAATAGCGAACCGACATTGTGTGTCCTCCCAGCCCCTTTGTTTCTAGGTATTGGACACAGGGACGCTTAACCACTGAGCCACATTCTCATCCTTTTTTTATTTTTAGGTTTCATTTTGAGACAGGGTCTTGCTAAGTTGCTTAGGGCCTCGCTTAGTTGTTGAGGCTGGTTTTGAGCTCACAATCCTCCTGCTTCAGCTTCCTGAGCTGCTGAGATTACAGGCATGCGCCACCTCATTAAGTGTTCTTACTGTATGAATACATGTAAATAACCCTAAAGTATAAAGGATAGCAAATGTCATAAAGTAATGAGGACGTGATGAATTTGCATTATCTAATGATGTTGAACATATAGTTTATAAATTGTAAGCTCACATAATTCAATATTTACTAATGGCTATGCTTACACTAGGCTCACAAAATTCTTGAAATCTTTTAAATCATTATGAGTCAGCCTCGACACACTTCTGATAGGAATAGTTATTTCAACTTCCCATTTCATTCTGACATACAGATTTGGAACTTGACATCAAAGATGACTTATAGACTCTGTAGGTGAAGGTTAATATATTGGATGACAAAAACATAATTCTTAAAATTTTGACTATTATGGATATACGGGGGGTAGGGGGACCCTAGGATAGTTCAGTGTAAAAATATAAAGAGGTTGAAAAAGTATAACAGTATTTGAGAAGAGTATAAATATTAGAATAATATGATGAAATCTAGAAGGAATTATAGATAAAATATAGAATGAGAAAGATGATTTTGGTTACTAAGAATTTTTTAGCCTGTTCATATGTGCATTTAGATTTAAAAGGGGTTGTTGAATCACAAAATTTCTGTGTACCTCATTCAAATTGACGTGTATAACCAGTGACTGACAACATTAACTCAATTTGCATGCATTTGTACATGTGTATGTGTAGGCATTGGGGTGGAGGAATATGTATTTTCAAATTTGGCATCTATTGGGCTAAATTTGAAATGAACAGTTTTTATTAATGATCCTTGAACTCTTTTGTAAGAATCTTTTGATAATTACAGCCTGAAAACCAGATATACATTTTCTTTGAACAGCCTGAAAATTTAAGGTATGTTTTATATTTATGCCAAAGAATTGGGTACTTTAAGAGTTAAACCTGTATTTCCATGGTTTTTATCAAAAAGATTCCATTTAGTCAATTGCTCTGGGTTTTCCTGTTCCTTTCTTTTCTTCAGAAGACCACAATAAACTATTTTTTAGTTGAACAAAGTAAAAGTAGAATGCTTCACTTTTGAGGGTAAATGAATAGATGAATACTTGAGCTTAAAGAGAAAAAAATTATAAAACGTTTTGTGCCACAATAAGGCTTTGAAAATGAAGCCTTGAAAAAAAATGAAAGAATGACAATTTGTAAATCAGGAGTCCAGAAGTTCTGTTTTATGATTATGTTGCAGTTTAATTTCTTTATATCTTGCTGCCATTGTTAAAAAAAAAAAAAAAAAGAAAAGAAAAGAAAGAAAAAGGAAAAAAAAAGAAAAGAAAAAAAAAAAGCAGCCAAAACTTCAAAGGGACCCTGCATGTGTTCCGAATCAGGGCTTCAGAGCTGATGTCTGACAGCCCAGAAATTAAAACGAAATAAATGTGCTGTTTAAACTTCCATTTTTTCCAATAACAACAACAACAACAAAATCACTTTTTCTGTATTTAGGGTCTTCCCCCCACCCTTTGCTAATTTGCAAATTCTGTTGCCTTGGATATTTCCTCCTTTAGCAATTATGGGCCTGGCCCGACAGAGTGCAGGATTCCCATGGACTTCAGAGGGAATTTCAGACAACTAGAGTGGATGTCAAGGCTTCAGGATCAGGCTTTGTGACTTTTTTTTCCCCCCTCTGTACATTAAAACAGATCCCCTCTAAAAAAAAGGAAAAAAAAAAAAAAAGACAAAGAACCTTAGTTGTTAGGCCATGCCCAAACACCTGCATTTGACTGTTCTTGCATTTTCTTAGGATGACGGAAACAGACATCTCAAAAGAACAAAGGAAGGCTTGGGGATGGTTTGTGTTTGAAAGTGCACTAGCGTGAATATGAAATGTCAGTCACTAGCCAGAAATTTGGCAGCCATTTCTTGGAGCCCTGAAGAGAGTAATTAGAGTTTGACCCCGTAAAGCTCTGTTTGTGGGGGTGAAGATGAATCCTTGAGTGATATAGAACTATAGTGCAAAGGGACTTTGATATCATCTTCAACCATTAGTTTTATAAATAAGGAAGTGAAGGACATTGGGTATCATAGTGGCAGGATGATTTGCTTAAGACATTACAGCTAGAAATGTAGGATGGAATTGTAGTAAATTCTGTGATCTGGCTAAGAGAAAGATAGAAGCATTGCGCTTCAGAGAGAAACATGCTCATAAATACTTTGGATTTAGGTTCAATACTCTTCCTGCCTATCACAACCAATACTCTGAAACTTACCCCTGGCTGCTTCTTCAATTAATATTAACAAATGATCAGAAAGTGTAGAGAAATAGCAATCGGGAGTAAAGGATTACACGCCACGTCTTTGCAGAGCAAAGCAAGCTGCTCTGGGAATATTCCAAGTTTAATAGGCTTGGGTTCATTCTCTCATCTCCCACAATGCCATCTAACAGGCTGCACATCTGGCCTGCAGAGCATCCCTGAATGTTTATTTCCGGACCCTGAGAGGTTTTCCTGAGTGTGGGGTAGAGTCCATGTTTTGTTCATGTTAAGCTAAATTTTGAGACTAGATCATGCCCAAATGGAGAATTTCTCTCTCTCTCTCTCTCTCTCTCTCTCTCTCTCTCTCTCTGTGTGTGTGTGTGTGTGTGTGTGATGGAGAGATCATAGTAAAAGTGAGCTGAAATTTTTCCAAAGTTTATATGTATGAAATTTTCATACATTCCTTGAGAAAGAACAAAGGTTGCCAAAGTACTGATATCTGTATTCAAAACACTGTCACAATATTTGCTGACAGTCACAAGGAAGAACTGAGATTCAAGCAGGGGCACTGTGTCATCCAAATGACCCTCTGGACATGACTGTATTGGAAACTGGCATTGTTTCTCAGTAGAAAGGACTATGCTGGTTTAATGGCTGACATGCCAAGAATTGGGATGTGGAGCTATCTTTTACTCTTTGCAGAATCATGTGATAAAATTGAAAATAAAAAGACTCATGGTAGAAAAGGCAGCATTTGATTAAGTTAATTTTCTAGAAGAATGTAAAGCAATCAGAGAATTTGTCTGAATATAGTGGTTGGGAGGCAGCAGAGCTGGCTCTTAGAGATGAATTATACAGAGATGAGGAAAGAGGCAAAGCAGACAGAAAGAACTGTACCACATTTGTTCTCCAGTGACATTTGCTGGCCTTTACTGAGTAAAGTGCAGAGTGCTAAGTAAATATGTTCAGTGTTCCGTGTATTTGCCATAAACTCTGGTGTTTTTATCCCCAATTTATAAAGAAATCAATGGAGACTCAGAGAAAGTAAGGAACTTGTCTGGGATGACACCACCGATAGAGAGATGGAATTCCAACTCTAAAATCTGTGCTCTTATCTAATGTATTCTCAAGAGGAAAACCTAATCAGGAAAGTCATTTGACAATAAAAGTATACTATGGCCTTTCTTATCAAGTTTTAAAGTTTAAGCTTACTTGTCATTGAGTATTTTGAGCTAGTTCGTTATTATCATGGACAAAGGTCTCACAAACTAGATGATCTATTGGCCAAGGTAGGGACATCAGAAGGAGACACTGAGGAGGATGGATAAATGGGACATATTTAGAAATGTTTAATTACAGTCTAGTGGGTGTGCCAAGAAATGCAGTGTCTCTTGGCAATTTTTGATTGAACATAAGAGGAAAGGAGGGCAGGAGAAGGTGGAGATTTCGATCCCTGACTTAGTGATAATGGATCACAGTGAAACATTCATGGACAGTGGAGTGCTCAGGACAGTGGAGTTTCAGAGAAGAGAGGAGCGCTGAGGACAGCATCTTGGGGACACTCACACCATTTCTCGGGCGAAAGAAGACAGAAGAGCTGACCACTAGATCAGGAAGAGAAGGCATGGGATGGGCACGTCTGAGAACATGACTGCAGGAGGCCAGCTGAGACGAGTGTTGCAGAAGGTGAGGAGACAGAATAGTAACAACAGAGCACCACTCAAGAGATGGTCTGTAGTATTTATAGTCTAATGTATTTGAATGAGTATTATTCAATTATTTTTTTCCATTTATGCTAAGACCAAACATAAAATTCCCAGGGTTTTTTCCAAGTGGTCATTGAAAATTGCCCCCAAATTAATCTACCAAACTAACCATATTCTTTGTGTTTTTGTGTTTATTGTATACCTCTCTTCCCCTAAGAGATGAATATATTCTTGGGAAATGTCTTTACACAGTCAGTTTGACATACATCCCTACAAATACTGTCACCTCTGTGGTTTCACAGAAAGTTAACTTCAATAGATTTAATTTTATTTTTATTCAACCAAATGAAATGATGAGATATCCTAGGAACTTGTGTTACTTTATATGTTAAACCATAGTAGTAAGGAATAACCAGAATTCTCCTGTTAATAAGCTTTATTTTAATCTCAGGAACCTGAAAAGTAGTTTCCTTTTAAGAATACTGTCATCTTAAATAATGGTTCAATATAACCCAAGTCCTTTTTGCTTAATTTGTCTCAAATCTTCTATCCTCTATTAGAATCAAACCTATTACTTTGTAAGTAATACTTTGTAAGTAATAGGTAATAAACAAGTACAGCATAGAAATTGTTCCTCATAAATAACTTGATTTTAAAAATAAGTTGTGATTAATTTAAAGGCCTAATCATAAAGAAAATTGAATATGCTTAGAGTATAATTAAAATCTTTAGCTAATTAGGGTGAAGGCACAAGGACACTTATGTGACATTGTTTCCAAGGAGGTGCCCATTATCATGATGCCCTAAACCATTTCTTTACCATTGGTGGAGAATTTTCTTCACGTTGGTGTTTTACATTTTATAATCTATTGTAAGACTAACCAAAATGATGGTAAACAGGTTTGGTCTTAAATGTGACTAAACAGTTTCCTTTACGACAGTGTTTAGTGAGAACTGGGACACAGTTTTAATTGTGAAAACTCCCTAATAGAAAGTCTTTCATCATTCCAGAATGAGCACACAGTTATAGATATCTTAGAATGGGCCAGACACTCTTCTGTGACCTTCACCACTATTAACATTGAAATATTAAAATGAAACCCTCAAATTTAAAGCTACCTGATGACGACAGCCCATTGATATAAATTCACTGTCAAGCCCTTCATGGGGATGAGGAGGAACAGGGAGGCAGCGCTTGAAAAGGAGTCTGGATGCAACCAGGACAGGGAAGGGGTGCAAGGACAGTTTGAAATGCTACCTCTCATACACACGGAAGTCCTCACCTACAGTAACACAAACTCTCGATTTTTATTTTAAACCTTGTTAATAAACACAACATTTATCTTGTTGATAAACAAAACAAAAAATACCTGTTTTGTGTGTTGCTTTTTGTTTCTTGCTAGGTTTAAATCGTTGACTAATACAGATATCAGAGGATCAACCAAAGGGCAGATTTGGGAGGGGTCTTCAAGATTTTGTCTAAGATGGGCCTGGAAGCTCAATGCAGGTAGAGGGATCTCAATAGAAAGACGAAATCTCAGTGAGAGGACTTACTTTAAATGTAGTCTGGGTCTCACCCAGAGATGTGGATTCAAATTTTGTCTGGGATAAGACTCAGAAATCTGCATTTAACAAACAAATGTGTGATTCTGATTAGCAAGAGGTTAACCTGTTTTTAAGAAATACTAAATTGGCCCCACCCCTATCTTTGATCCACAGAGAAGTGGAAGCCTTCAGATGGGGATTGGCAGGTCCAACTATCCAGCAGGTTGTAGAACCTGAACTACAATTCAGTTGGTAATATCCTCTGTATTTGTTGATTAATATTATTTCAAATTCAGAACCTGTGATGCTACGCCTGGTTCTGTTACTGATGCTTCCCAAGGCGGACCAGATTATCTTTTCAAGTAGCTAACAATTTTTAGGAAATAATAATCAACAAAAGCCTTGGGAGGATTTAAGCAGCTGGCAGAGAACATCTGGGTGTCTCTTAAGAGAAATAATTTCTCTTTAATGAGTTTGTCTGAGGTTGAAAATTATGATGATGAGTTACACAACTCTTCTGAGACGTAACGGTTATGATAAAAGCCATATTCCTTTAATAGTCACTTGGAATTTCTTTTGTCATCTTTGATTAATCAGGCAATTTTAAACACACAGTTCCTATTTTTTCTGAAGCTGTTACCCTTGTGACTGGGATAGGAAAATGTTGATAGTCTCACCTTAATAAAATCCTTATATTTTTTTCATTTTATGGGACTGTCAATTCATATCCAGATTATGAAATTTTAACTAGTTTTGGAATATCTGAATTGACACTCTAAGGGAGAACCAACAGCTGCACATCCCTTGTGTATTCCAGCTTGACTTCCAGCCTGGTGCATCTGTGAGCATCTTTTGGTTTGAAATCTCATTACAGACTCTTGTTGAAAGATGTCTGTGACCTCCCAGACCTAATGGTTCTAGAATGGCCAGCAGATTACATGTCTTCATTTATTCTGGTACATACGCAGCAGGTCCTCAACTTCTCTGTGTCTTTGATCTACTCATCCTGAACCTGGACTCTGTTTACTTCATTCTCTCAGCATTCAATTCCACAGTCTCGTCATCTTTCAGATCCCTTAAGTATCATGAAGTGTTTGAACAAAAATGCCACCATCCTCTCGAAATGCTCTATGTTTCTCTTCATTAAGGTCTTGAATATTGGGCCTCATTTACAAAGAAACTGTGCCTTAAGTTGCAAGACCTCTGTCATGATTCTTTTTCATTGCCCACATCTCCAACATGGGAAAGCAGGAAGAAAATGCAAGATATAAGCTGTGATGCAAGGTACTCTGGAATATTTAACACTTTTTCTTTAATAATTATATTGACATGTCTGATGTATATGTGAGGAAATTCCTATTTTCATCCAATGATTTTTTAAAATGACAAATGGGAATAACCTAAAACAGAATAAAACCACTTTGATAACATTTGAAATGAAGCCTTTATTTTGCTGATATCAACAGGTTGAATCATAGCATGTGTAAAGATCATATAAAATTCTGGCTGCATTTGTGTGGCAGATTTTGTCTACCATGATGTTGGGGACTAGGCTGATTTTTTTTTTCAGAATTACCCTATTGAGCTTATTAGATTCTCGTGAGGTTTGCTAAGTGCTATGCTTTCCTTTGTAAATGTTCTTTAAGTATTTCAATTAAATGGTGATTTATTTTAAAAATCAGCAATAACAAATGTGTAATAGAATCCTATGTATTATAGAATTCTTAATCTTTAACAAATACATCTAGAGCCATTTCATATTTATTTAACATACAATTGCTGTCTAATTTAATCTAAATTAATGGTTGCTTGAAACTTTTAATTTGAAGGGTTCTTGAATCTCCTTTTATGGCAAGAAAAATAAGAAATCATCAGTTTTGCCCACAGGGTAGATACTTATCTTTTAAAATTAGGTATTTGGGCCTTGAAATTATAAACCTAGTTCATTTGGGAAATGCAATTCCAAGGAACATTTTGGCAATGAGGCATTTGTTCCCCTTTTCCTTTCAGGGCATCTTTTGTTTTTCTGCCATCCAACAAACATTAATATTTAGCTGATATTTATCCAGCATTTTGAAGATGAATTGTCACTTGTTTATGAGGAATATGCACAATGAGATTCAATAATGGGCTTTTGTTGTTTGTCTGTATTTAAAGAAAAAAATAGCTTTTGGTATGATGTGTCACATACTGTACTGGATGACGATACCAATTTTTTTAAAGCAATTAGTTATTAAGTGACCAGGAATAAATAGGGAATCCTAGTGGATAAGTTTTTTGACAATAGCATTCAATTACAAATGTAGCCAAAAATAGTCAATTACATCATTGTCTGAACCGAATTTGAGGAATGCTGCCATGAATTAATGCTGAGGCTGAAATGCCAGCCTAGAGTTGGCACAGTGGTACACATCTGTAATTCCAGTTCCTTGGGAGGCTGATGCAGGAGATTGCAAGTTCAGGGCCAGACTAGGCAACAAAGCAGGACCCTGTCTTGAGGAAAGGAAATGTAGCTTAGATTCACAGATTAGCTTGAAAAAGAATTAGTTTGCTTGGTGGGGAGAAGCGGCAGGTAAGGAGTGTTATATTTTCTTTTCAAACTGAAGTATATCCAGAGAATAAAAGTGAATTTTTCCCCTGAAAAACAATTTTCATTAATGTAAGTTAAACATTGAGTAAGAAGAATGGATAAATTATTAGTGTTTGAGAATTATTATTCAGGTAAGATTGGCATTATGACCGTAGCACTAACATATTTAACTTGTGCTTCAGTATCACTTGGATATAGTCACAGTCCAGGAGTTTGGAGGACAGGTCCCTGGGTCAAGTGACCGTTTCTCACCATAGCTTCACCATTCACTGATCTAGATGCTTGGGCAAGTTCATTTCTTTACACCTCATTCTCCTGTTGGGCAGCTGTGTGGTGATTAAATGAGATAATGCATTTCAAACACTTAGTGTGGTGCCTGGTTCTGCTAGCTCTCACTAAAATGTTCAGCAACGAGAGAAGGAAGGGACCACCTTAGTTCAACTCATGTCCTCATGGTCCAGCACACTGAGGTCACATAGTAGGCCCCCAACAGATATCTCCTCTATGAATGGATCTCCCACAGCTATTTTATTCAGTTCTTTCAAAGATATGGTGTTTTAGTTTCACTCTGTGTGAAGCTAAATCAATGACATTCCTATGAAGTTTAATATACTCACGTAACAAAACAATCTGAGACGAGGCAGACTTGGCTTTTATCTTTGGTGTGTTGTATTTCTTTGGGTTGGGCTTCTTCAGATAGTCCTTTTTCCTCACCTCCCCCAATCTTTAATCCTTGAAAAAGATTTTCTGCTTATGCGCCCACAGTATCTTTTTAAAAATATTCTTAAAGGAAAACTTTCTGTAGGAGGTATATCATAAAGACATATCATTTTTCATGCATTTCTTCACGTTTTTGTTTCTGTTTTACTCCCTCCCCCGCAAAAAAAATGATCTCTAGTATAACCATGAGCCCTGAATTAAAATATGTATATTGTGGTCACAAACCTGTATTCCAAAGTCAGAGATTTTAAATCCTACCTTTGCTGTTTTACTTTAGACAATATACTTAACTTCTCTGTTTTCTCATGTCTAAAATAAGAATAATGTCAATTCCTCTTGCATAATTTTTGGAGAATCATATAAGTTGTGAAGTGTTTAGCATAGAACCTATCCTGGGGTAAGTGCCATATAAACTTTACCTATCATCACACAGTCCACCAGCTCCATAAATTCTGCTTCAACTGTATCAACTATTCATTATTCATTAGTAATTTATTTAAGATATATCATAATTGCCCAGCACTATACTAGATACAGGATGTACAAATTCAGGTAGAGGTGGAGTGTTCTGGTAGAGTGACCTAATATATTAAGAAATATAGAGAAAAAAATGGGTATAAAGTGGCGTATAGTAATATATCTACACTGCACATAGTGGAGGATCAGGATATGATTACACTGAATTTAACGAATGAATGACTTAGCTAGGGGTGGATGGGACATTCCATCAGTGGAAACTCAGAATTATGGGCAGTGTTCATCAAACTGTACAATAGTTGCTTCCAGGTTGAGAGAAGAGTGATTGTGGGGGTGTGGCAGAAGATGGGAAGAGGAGGAGAGCGTCCATGTCAGTGAAAGACTTGAATTCTGTCATGAAAAGATTGAGAAGGCCATGACAGCTGGCTGGTGTGCTAAGTTGTACAGTAGAGAGCCTAGAGTTTCCTCTAGCATGCGGGCCCATCTCCATACTTGGCGCATTCTCTTAGCCACCCATAACCTCCTTGAGAGCAGGGTGCATCAGTCTGCAGTGTCCCACCTGCTATGGCCAAGGACAGCTGTCTAACAAAGTGCTCGATTTCTTCGAAGGGTTTGCAGTTCTGTCATTCATTCTGCTTGACAGAATGAATGACATTCTGTCAATAGACAGAGTACCTAGTCTGTGTGAACCCAGATTCATCCAGGAGTAATATTTATGGGTCCTTTTTCACAAAATGACCCATAGATTTTGATTTTGGTTCACGGTCATAGAGAAGCAAGCAGCACTGAGAATCTTTTGCAATAGCTCATTGAAACTGAAAACCCATTACAACTGTATTTCTCTCCCAGCAACCCACCTCCACCAAACCTCACAGATAATTTATTCATGCATGGTCAAGATTCCTGTCTTATACCTTAGCATATGGATGTTTGGCACTTGGTGGAGAGTAATGAGTGCAGAGGAACCCTTTGGGCACATGGCGGCATGCAGTGGTTACTTTAATTCATTCCCAGTAAGCATGCCTTGTGGGTAGAATTTTTTTAAACTTGTTTTTGGGTTTTTTCACTTATTTTTAAGAGTCAGTTTGTTTAGAGGTCAGTGCCTCAGAATCTGAAGTCAGAAAGCCTGAAATGAATCCTGACTCAAGTACTTTCTAGGTATGTGACCTTGGGAAAGTTATTCTGCTTCCCTCTGTGTTTGATTTTCAGTGAAAGGTTGGATCCAGTATTTTCTGTCTCATGAGTCAGCATGAGGACTGAATGAAAGAAAAGCCTGTATAAAGCTCAGGATTGGCCAGAGGATAAAAATTTTAGAATCACTAATCATTGTAGTTACCTGTATTATTCTAACTTTTTTGATATTCTCAGATTTGTTTCCTGGAATGATGAAACTGATTTTCCTTAGGCATCTAGTACATTTGGGGATGTGTGAAAATTAGCAGTTTCTAACATTGCCCATTTATTACCTCCAAGTTCTGTCGGTCGCAAATCTGTACAGAATCAACTGGTTCTTGGCTTCCAGTCTCACAAGACTGATACGAAATGATTAGCCAGGCTGTATATTTAATCTGAAGGTTCTTGGGATGTATCTTCTTCTATGTTCATTTAGGTTGCCTGAAAAAATTTAGTTGCTTGGAGTTGGAGAGATGAGGTCTCCTTTTCCTTGCTGGTTGGAAGCCACCAACATTCCTTTGCTGTCCTCAAGTTTTGAACTATCAGTGATGCATCAAGTATTTCTTATGCTTCAAATCTCTCTAACCTTTTCTATGACGAAAAGGAAAAACTCTGCTTTTCAAGAGTTTGTACGATTAGATTATCTTTCTCCCTCACACTCACCAATGCCCTAAATCTCCCTTTCAATTTAATCAAAGTCAACTGAAAATTATTTTTGCCATTCACAGGAGTAATATATATATACATACATATTAAGAAACCACAGTGCATCTCACTATCATGTACATACACAAGACTGGGATGCTAATTAGAATAAGATATATTTCATGCCAGGCGTGGTGATGCACACCTGTAATCCCAGAAGCTTAGGAGGCTGAGGCAGGAGGATCACAAGTTCAAAGCCAGCCTCAGCAAAAGTGAGGTGCTAAGCAACTCAGTGAGACTCTGTCTCTAAATAAAATACAAAATAGTGCTGAGGATGTGGCTCAGTGGTCGAGTACTCCTGAGTTCAATCCCTGGTACTCCCCCCAAAAAGATATATTTCAAGCTTGTGTAAATACATCAAAACAGAGTCTATTGTCATGTATAACTAAAAAGAACCAATAAAAAGATTATTATTAAAAATCAAATATTAAAAAATAAGAGAATTGTCTGGAATTATAGGCTCCTGTTCACCAAGTCTTATCTTTCCATTATCCAATTTGTTCTTTTGGAAACTGTATTATATGTGATCTATATTGATGTAATTGAGTGATTTTATAGCAAGAGAAGAAGTAAATAAATGAAAATGATAACAGCATCTGGAAGACATACATTTTCATCTAATTGTGCTTTGAAATCATGAATAGGGTCAATGGACTGGAAATGAAGCAGTAATAGTTATTGACTCTGCCTGTGTGCCATGAGCCGGTGAGTACATTGTACATACATTATTTCAGGTAAACTAACCAAAATTACCATTCCTCTGTCAGAAATGGGAAGCTAAGGCCAAGTTTTACAAATGTAGAACACTACAGATATTTAAGTGTATGTCTTCTGTTATCCTCTGAGTCTCTTCTAAGCAGACTTATATCCTCCTTCAGTTAACCTTAAAGACATTTTATTTTATAACCATTAACTTTCTCTATGTTAAATGATACTTACCTGTGTACATGTCCCTTATATTTGACTCCCTTGGAAGCCAGAACTATAACCTATTCATCCTTGTATTTCCCTTGCTATTAGATGTGCTCAGGAAATGCTGGTTGAATTTGAGCAGTACAAACTACCATAATGGGATCATCATTGCTTAGCACAAGTCTGATCTGCTCTTATTCCATCCCACTTGACCAATTATGCATGAGCATCGATGAGAGAATAGATCCCATGTGTTTGATGCATTATTGAAAACAGCAGTAAAAACTAGTGACTGGCAAATCAAGTTGCAGTTGGGGTTTGGCACAAATCAGTTTTGTTGAGGGGTGGCAAGGAATAGCCCTATGATATCCAAAAACATTTTCTAGGGATATTTTTCCCCTCACTGGTTTTATACTTGCATATTTTAAAGGAAATTTAATTCATATGCTTCTGGTTTGTTTACACTTAGCACACCAAAGCAACGATTTGTAAAAACCATTTGGTGTCTAGGAATTCCTTCTAAAGTAGCTCCTTTTAAACTGGAAATAATATCTGAAAATATGGCCTGTATTAATATCTATAAAATTGGCAGCAAGGAACAGTGGGAAATGCACTGCCCTAGGGATTTGGGTTCTACTCCCACTCTGTTGTTAACTATTTGCCCTGAAAATTCAACTTTCTGGGTCTTTGTTTTTTCATCCTTAAAATGAAAGCATTGGAATGTACAAATTTGAAATTCGTTTCTATATTTATTAATTTCATTTCTAGATTTTTAGGATTAAAATCTTTCATTAAAATATAAATACCAACAAGTACCTACTATGTACCAAGATCTGTTCCATATACTGTGTCTATCATTTTTAGGTGACTTTTTATGATTAGATGTTCATTTCAAACCTGTGAAGTAGAAAAAATAATAGTTATATTTATGAATGAGAAAATTGAAGTTCAAATAGAGTTTGTATTACCACATACATTTGAAGTATCAGATTTATACACAAAATGATGGCACATAGTAGGTATTTAGTAAATAATGGTTGATTTGTACTTGGACCATAGATGGATGGACTGATATATAGCCAAACTGTCAGTCATCTTTCTTGCCACCTTAATTCTTGGGAATTCCTGAGGATAAATTTTATATTTTAGAAATAATGGCAGTGAAAGATTCCATTGTTTTAGACTTCAGTTAGGATACAAAGCAAATGGTTATTTGCTTTCAAAAGGTGCTGAGAATATAAACTTACCTCAAGGAGCATCATTGACTAGAAAAGTAAAAGGATTTTTACTGTGGTTCAAAGTACCTTCTTTAAAACATATGCAATATTTATAGGGCTGCTTGGAGTAAGCCAACTGAGAGATTTAATGATAATAATCTCCATATTTCTTCTAAAATTGATTTCCGGTTTCAATGAACTTGGAGAGAGTACTGAGACATCAAATAAGTAAAGATCTTAACATGAAATGAATCTTCAGAATATGTTCATAAATTTACATTTAAACATGACCAGAAATATATATATCTTTGCCCATTATTAAGGTGATACTTTAATGAAAAATTTTCATTTGCATGAAACAAACCTTTTTGGCTACAGATGAAAGGATTTTATGGTAGCGACAATGGTTTTGTGAGTTAAATGATCCCAACATCATCAGGAACGAATCACAAGTGCCTACCATATGAATTACAGCACCATGAGTCTTAAAAAGGTATTTTTGTGGAAAGCATTCCTCCCATCTGCAACAATCAGATCCTGCTTTGAAGTGCTGCTGGAGAGCCTCTCAATACATGAGACTGCCACATGCTACCCAAACTTCTTTCTCAACTTGAGTTTGACTGTGTTTTCCTAAAGAACACCACGGTGACTTAATAACCAAGGGGTTTAGAGAGGAAAATGGCTACAGTTTTTGTAATTGGACTTCTCTGTGCATGCATTCTTCAGTAATCCTTTCTGCATATTGCTATAAAAATATGCAAGTGCATGTGCAAAATTAAATTTCAAGTTGGCTCTGCAGGGAAATTTTCACATACATTTCAGGCCCAAATGAAACTAATCTGTTAATAAATGAGCATATCGGTATTGAGGCTTTTTAGCCATAGAAGTTACAAAAATGATATAATCAAAAATGATATAATCAAAAGAGACCTTTACCACTGCTGATACCACTACCTCTGCTGAATGGCAGCATAGAGGTGGAGGTTGCCAATATCACTTTTGGGTTCTCACTTGAAGCTTTCCTTGAGCAGAAAACAATAGTGGAAGCTTATTGCTCTAAATCATGCTGCGTAGGTCCGCTCAACAAGTTGGGGTCCTGAGAGACGAGAAAAGGGGTCTTCAGGAAAGAGGAAATGGGGTATCCCAGGGCAGGGGTGACGGCCCAGCAAAGTCACTCCACCCAAACCCCGGGGTATAGGTAAAAAATGCTCTGCTGGAGCGAGATACAGAAACACCATTTATTCCAGAAAGTATAGAAGCTTATATACACTCCTGGACCAAAGAAGGCCCAAGATTACAAACAAAGGGGTGCTCTTTGTCAAGCACACAGTCCATTAGCATAGAATGGGGAAAGATGGAGGGGAGGGGCTAAAGGTATGGAGAGTGCTCCTACAGAAGCTGTGCGAGGTAGCGCACGCCTGTAATCCCAGCACTTTGGGAAGCTGAGATGGGAGGATTGCAAGTTCAAAGCCAGCCTCAGCAATGGCAAGGCACTAAGCAACTCAGTGAGACCCCGTCTCTACATAAAACACAAAATAAGGCTGGGGATGTGGCTCAGTGGTCGAGTGACCCTAAGTTCAATCCCCGGTACCAAAAAATAAAAATAAAAAAAATAAAAATAAATAATGAAGGAAGGGTAGGAAAATGGGATACTGGCATCAGCAAATGAGGACATTTATAGATGGAAGTAAAGTGATTGCTTAAGCAATCACTCTGTGTCATGATTTTTTATAATCAAATGAATGGTAACCCAGGTACCTTTCTTGGGGAGTTGTAGCTGATTGTAGACTCCAGTGTATTTTGTTATAGGATGGCAGGATTACAATAGTACCTAAATATTAGGTTGGAGAGAATACTCTATTCAACTTGTGGCAGAATTCTCTTGGTTTTAGCTTCCACAAGGATTTCTAGTTCTATTTGCAATTTCATATTGAAAATGGCCTTTCTGGGAGTGTTGTTTATTTTTCTGGGCTTCTATAAGAATGTTAGAGTCATCTACAACAGGCATTGCCAAATACACATAGGTTATAAAATAATGAAGTTCATAAAGTGTTGACTCCGTCTTGTTTCCATTGATATTCTGTCCGATTCTCTGGTAAAAAGAAGTGAGCAATCAGAAGAGCAAGTCTCTTTCCATCCTTTCCTTGAATAATACATAATAACAATGGAATCAAATAAATTTAAGTACATAGTGTTAATTTTTATCATACATGGGAATATTATTTGCAATCTTATATATAAAATCAAAAACTAATAACTTGATAAACTTAAATATCTAAAAACAGAATTGGCTGGTACATTAATACATTTAAAATGATATTAAAGAGGATATGAGAAATGTTTTCACTATATTGACATTTGTAAAGGTAAGTTAAAAATATTAGTGAGCCTGTTTAATTTAGAAAATGCATATAAACAACAGGCATGAAATACACAAAAGCAGAATTAATCTCTGGTTGATAGAACTATGGTTTTTTATTATATAAAATTGTTTTATAACTCTTGTTTATTTTATTTATTGAATGATAGGCAATATATTTATATACTATATAACATGTAGCATATTTTTATTTATTATATTGCTAAACTAATTTATTACTACCTATTGTTTTCCAAATTTTCTGCAATGAACATGTGTTAATTTTGGTTTTCAAAATAGTTTTTCTTTTAAAGACAATTAACATAAATCTAGTCAGAGTTGTTTCCCTTCCTACCACTATTCTCTGGGAATTATTTGGAAACATTAGAGAAAAGCATTTGAGATGTGCCATTTTGAAAGATGAATCTGTTGATGTCCCATGACTTAGTTATTAACTGCATACCTAAAGTTTAATCTTGGAGCCTTCTTGAGCAACTTTTCATTTCAAGCAACTTTTCTAAACTAATAAAGCACTGACATAATATGACTTCATACTGCGCCAGGAAATCAAATGGAAATTTATAATTTAAACTCCCACATTTACAGCTCATTTGATACTATCTTCTGAGGCAACACAATTAAATTTGTTTCTAGTAAAGAAACGGAAACAGGATTTCAAATTGAAAATGCCCTTCCAACACTCTTTTGCAATGGTGTCTCAGTCTTGGTCATTACCAGTTCAGCTATGTTTGGTTATCAGAGTAAATGATTTGATACAACAGAACTTCCTTCTCATGCTCAAATGTTCATGCCGATGAGACTGTTTTTAAAACAACCAGGTTACATGTAGGATTCTTTGGTAGTGATGTATTAATGGTACTAATTAATGGTACTAATTTATTAATGCCTCAATCTGCAAGATTATCTCAAGAGCTTTAGGTGGTAAATTTATCTTTGAAAAAAAAAAAACATTTCTTGAAGAATTCAGTTGCAGTCAAATGCAAGTAGTAGGAATACTACCTGGGCTTATCAGTCATTGTGTGCCAGGACCAGTCACTAACCTGAACCTGCCCACATGAGTGCACAGGTATCCAGGTTCCTCCTTCAGTCCTGCACTCCTGTCTCCAAAATTTCAAAATTAAAGGTATACGTGGATGCCACAAACAGTTCCATCTCCACATCCAGTGGTTGCTTAAGCCTTTGATGTTCCATGATGTATAGAAATATTTTCTTCCTTGATCATTTAGTCCACCAGTCCTCACACTCAGGACACTCCAATACCCCTGAAGAAGGTCTCTGTGATGTTTTCTACTCTGAGTGTTATGCAAAATTTATTATGATGAGTAGGATGAGCTTTTGGAGTTTTGTGAAGTTGGAAGTAAATCTGATTTTATAAAATGTGATCATGCTTGTTAAAACCATGTTACATAAACTCTAATTAAACACACTCATGCGCACGCACACACACACATGAATGTGGGCACATATTTCACTGAAACTTTTTCTCCCATGTCTTTAAAAATAATAATGCTTTGATATTGGTCACCACACTCAGCTGGCATTTCTGATGTTTCTAATATGTACAACAGCAAGGGACATTGTAGAATTCAGGATAATAAAACCTAAAGATTATTCTTAAATTGCTTATTTTGATTGGAAGAGAGGGCATGGCTTTTGTAGAAATTTCATCTCTTTGCTTCACCTGAATGTTTTGTGCATGCATACCTCAGAGTGCAGCTGCCTTAATCTCTAACTCCAGAGATCACATGGGTAACATGTGAATGGAAATAAACCCTGTAGGTAAAAGAAAGAGGAATTTGGATAGAGATCAAAGATTAGCTTCATTCCACTCTTTCCTTCCACTTTTTACTATCCCATCTAAATTTGGTATTTTATGGGACTTTTTTTTATTCCCAGAGGAAAGAGCAAACTTAAATCAGATTTGGGGCTTTCTCTGTCTCTTTTTTAAACACATATAATTTGATTTGCTCAGTAGTGAGTTTAGATCTTTGAATTCTCAATTGCTAGAAATCTTTAATATGAAAGATAGAGTGTACTGACTTGATTTATTGTTATTATATATTTTTTAACTTTTACTATGGCCTTGGTTACATTTTGGAAAAGCTGTCTAGAATATTTAACCATACAATTAGTAGAGGGGTAGAGTTTATTATGCTCAGCCTCATTCCTAAGTGGTCTGTTATTGGCATCATCATGAGGTCCATAGGAAGTGAGAAATGCTTAAATGCTATAAAACAGTTTTTACCTGATTTTAAAAAGTTTTTTAGAATAAGATTTTCCATGTATATAAAAATATGAGATAATTATGAAATGACTCTTTTGATTTTTGTCCAAGTAGTAGTTAAATAGTTAAAATCAACACAAAAGTGCTTGTGTTAGTCAGCTTTGCATTGCAGTGATGAAATACCTGAGGAAATCAACTTTAAAAAGGAAAGATTATTGTGGCTTGTGGTTTCAGAGGTTTTAGTCCATGATTTAAAACCTTGGTCCTATCACTTTGGTAAAGCAGAATATCATGATGCGGAGCACATGGTAGAATAGAGATGCTCATCTCGTGGAGGTCAAGAAGCAGAGAGAGAGAGAGAAGCAAGGGCTAAGGACAAGATATACCTTTCAAGGCCATGTCCCCAGTGACCAACATTCTCCAGCAAATTTCCACCTCCCCGTTTCCACCACCTCTCAATAGCGTCGCCAGCTGGGGATCAAGCCTTGGACACAGGAGCCATGGGGGACATTCCAGATTTAAACTTTTAAGAGTACTTTAGGAAAGTACTGGGAAATTGCTTTATTCCATTTATAGCTAACCTCAAGTATTAGACCAGAACTGAAAATATGGGCAGTTGTTTATTTAGTAGAAATCTTAATACTTTCCCCGAATTAAGATGATATTATTTTATTGTTCCAAAATAGAAGGAACTTGGTTTAGGTTTGGGTTCTTATTGTTTGACAATTTTATATGTTCTCATTTAGTTCTACCAACTGTATCCCAAGGAGTTATTTTCATTTATTAAGAATGAAATGTTAAGATTATTTAGTTATTAAGATAAATAAATATCTTCAGTTATTAAGATAAATGTTACTTAAGAGAAAAACTAAGGTTAGATTTGAGAGCAACCCAGTTATATTTGCAGAGCATACACTTCCATATTCAAGTTTATTCTCTCAATCCATCAAGGTTTTGATATATGTGTGTATATGCATGTGTTTTAAATATTGTAAGTGTTATAAATAAGGGATGATGAAATCATGGCTCTTCTAATTTAGAAAGAATAATACAAGAAGTTAAAATTTTGAATTATTATAAGTATTAAAAAATAAGTGACAGGGGCTGGGGTACTGGTTCAGTGGTAGAGCACTTGCCTCACATCTGTGAGGTACTGGGTTCAATCCTCAGCATCACATAAAAATAAATAAATAAAGTTATTATGTCCATCTACAACTAAAAAAATATTTTTTAAAAAAGTGACAAATCAATAAAGACAAAAAAGATCATTGATTGTCAGGAGTTGAGGAGCAGAGAGGAGGGATGAATTTGTGACTCCTACAGGATATTTTAGGGCAGGAAAACTCTTCTATATGACACTATAATGGAGGATACATGACATTATGCCTTTGTCAAAATTCATATAATTGTGTAACACAAGGTATGACCACCAACTATAGACTTTAATTAAATATTGATGTATACATTGTAACACATGCACCATGCTAAATGCAAGATGTTAATAACAGGAAAAGGAGGGGGTAAATATGGGAACTCTTTGTACTTTCTGCTCAATTTTTCTGTAAACTCCAATCTGCTCTAAAAAACTAATCTATTGATTATAAAAATTCATTTGATTTAAAAAATTAATGTTTATTCCCGTAAGTTCACAAAGCATATAAAAATTAAGTGTCATATTAAAACACATAATTTTATTTATTTTTGTTTATCCTATTTTCAATTATCCTTGGAATTGGATAGTTTAGATGCAATGCTAAATTTTTTTAAAAGACTGAATAAGAAATGTTCAATTTTGGCAATATGAGAGACTCTCCCATGAAATACCTCCACATTAAAATATCTCAAAATACTAAATTAAATCTGAAAATCAGCCATTTAAATTTATGAATGACTTCCAAAAGGATGAGAAAAGGTGAGTGCATACTGAAGTTGTTGACCATCCTAGGGGCATATATAACAAAAATCTCTATCTGGTTAGAGCTTGAACATTGATAGTCTACTTCATACTGGAAAAGAGAGTCAATGCCTTGAACCTATAATGGAAAGGAAATTTGAAGATCTGAATAAAGAAAAGAATGACAGAAGGTAAACTCAAAAGAAAAGGGAGAGTAGGAGAATATACTGATGAATGCAATGACAAATCTATCTCAGTTGTCACTATCAGTAGAGGGAATTTTGAAAGAAAGAAAATAATGAAGGAAGGAAAGAAGGGGAGGAGAAAGAAAGGAAAAAATAGCAACAAAACTGAGTTCCTTCTTCTTAAGAGTTTACAATTGAGTTTTAGAGTTACAGTATATGTGCAAAAACAAACAAAAATACCCCACAAGTTCTAATAAATTAAAATTGATTTGAGATAGTAGTATCCCAAATATCCCAGCAGAAGCAAACAAAATCACACTTTAACAGGCTTCAAAGATAGATATCACACTCACTCCCACCAGTGCCTTAGTTAAGGTTGCTATAACAAAGTATTGTAGAATGATGGCTTATAGACAGCAGAGGTGTGTTTTCCACAGTTGTGAAGAGTATTATTCCAAAATTGGTGTGCCAGCACCGTCAGTTTCTGGTGAAGGCCTTCTAGATTGCAGACTTCTGGCTTCTCCCTATATTCTCATGTTGAAGAAAGAGGCTAGAGAAGAGCCTCTTATAAAGGCATTAATCTCATTTACCTAATGACCTAAAAGTCCACTTCCTAATACCATCACCATGCGAGTCAGGATATCAATACATGAATTTGAAGTGGGGATAAGAGTTGAGGTGGCACACACATTTTTTCCATTGTACCAGGATTCAAAGATTTTTGTATATATAAATTTGCAGAGAACATAAGCCAAAAATATAAACAACAAAAAGTCAACAAATGAACCCCCTAAAACAAAAACAAACTACAGCCAGATAAACAGAGGAGAATTAAGGGAACCGTGAAGATGAATCAGCAGAAACAAGGAGTAAACTAAACTGAAAGAATTCAGAATTTGTATATAGAATATAAAATAATTATGCTGAAAGAAATAAAAGCAAGATCAAGGAGTAACAAACTATAAAAATGATTAGGAAATTGTGTGCTATAGCCAAATAGAAATTGTGGAATTAAATAACATTATCACTGAAATGAAAATTTGCAAAGAGGATTTAAACAGGAGAGTGGAGCCATCTGAAAAGAAAAAGTATGGAAGATAGATTTGAATAAAAAATATACATATTGCAGGACAGAAAGAGATGGAAATATGAAAGAAAACTTAAGAGACACTGAGGATACTTTGAATAATAATGTCCTCATACATCTAATGGAATTCCAAAATAAAGAAAAAGAGAAAATAAACAATTTTATTTTGGTAAATTTGAACACCTAAAGGAAATAAATTCCTAGAAAAATATAACCCAGGAAAATATAGAAAGCATGAATAGTCCTATAATCCCTTAAAATTCAAACAATATTTAAAATCTTTTTTCAAAGAATGCAAGACACAAATGGTTTTGCTGGGGCTGTCTACATAATCTTTTCAGATAATGAAAAGGGATAGATCAAATGAAAAACCTACATCAAAATTTAACATGAGCAATCCAAGAATGGAAAATTATAGATTAACGCCATTCGTTAATATAGGTGAAAAAATCCTAAACACAGCATTAGTAAAACAAACCCAGATGTGTATTTAAAAAATATTTATCATGAACAAGCTTATTTTATTCCATAAATATCATGATGACTTAATATTAGAAATATTAATAAATGTAAGTCACAACACTACCAAATTGTATGAAAAATATCGTTCATGTAGAGAAAGAATTATCCTAAATTCTACAAACATTTAAATAAAAACTCTAATTCAAGCTAGAAATAGAAAGCTCCCTCCTTACACTGAATGAAACCACAATAAACTGCCATTATTTATTCATCCACTTTGAAATCATACCAAATGTTGGCAGGAATGTGACTAAACTGGAATTCTTATACACACTGCTTCTAAGACTAGGGGTTGGTAATAGCCCTTTGGAAATAATCTGGTATTGTTTAGCAGATATTTCACTCAACAGTTTCATTCCATTCTTGCATATGTGCACCAGAAGACTTGCATAAGAATATTCATGGAACCATTTTTTGTAACAACAAAAAAGGCAAATTTTTTGTAACAACAATAACAACAACAAAAACAAAATCTGTCAATAGTATAATGGGTAAATAAATTCCATGGACACAAATTGATCAGGATCCTGATTTCACTCAGGGAGGGCAGATGCTATCAGAAAGGAGAATATGGGGGGCTTCAAAGGCATTGCTAATGTTATTTGCCTTAAGTTAGAAGATGAGTAAGCAGATGTTTGTCATATTATACTTTATAACATATATAGATGTCATTTATGTTTTATCAAATACTTCATAATAAAATAATATCTATAAAAACCTAATGTGATAGACAAGTAATGTCAGGTGAGATATAAAATATTTCCTTTTATAATAAAGTAAGGGCACATGATGGAGGTAGGAGACACATGGGAAGCAGATATGATAGTTTGCTTTGTTAACATTAGCTGAGTAATAGTCAAGTTTTTCATCCAGATACATGTAGAATGTGTCATGAGAGACCGTAGTGTGCACTGGTAAAGAACCAGATGGGTACGAGTCTTTATTGTGATACTTCTTAGCTGTGGAATGTTGGGCTTTGATCTCTCATCTGTAAAAGAGATAACAACAGAACCAGACTGATAAGTTTTATGAGCACTACATGAGTTGTCACTAGAAGGGCTGAGAAAGAACTTGCACAGAATAAATGCTCAGTGTTGGATTCTAGTGGTCACTTTCTTTGATTTAATGCTTTGAATATTCTGTTTGTGTCATGGTAGGCTTTGGTCATTTGACGGAGCAATTGATGACATTGGCCGATGGACGTGTGGTGTTGGCTCTGGAAGGAGGACATGATCTCACGGCCATCTGTGATGCGTCGGAAGCCTGTGTAAATGCCCTTCTAGGAAATGAGGTAAAATTTACAAGTGCAAAAGAGCAGAGTAAAAGGCTTAGAGATGAATGAATGGGTATTTTAATGTCTTTAAAATTCCACATACTTATAAAGCTCAATTTTGCTCTTGCCTTTAAGAAAGTAAGCAAGTTATAAGGAAATAAAATTTAACAGCTCTCATGTTATGTGCTACAACTTTTTCCCAGTTGTAGAATCCACATAGCACTCACTTCACACAACACAAAAATGAGTAAGGATAATTTGGGGGAATAAGAAAACTTTGTCTACTGACCCAATCAAATGAACATTACGTGCCTGTAATCCCATCAGGCACAGGCTGAGGCAGGAGGATTGCAAGTTCAAAGCCAGCCTCAGCAACTTAGCGAAACCCTAAGCAAATTAATAAGAACTTATTTCAAAATTAAACAATTCTTAAAAAATATGGAGATGTGTAGCTCGGTAATTAAGTGCCCCTGGGTTAAATCTCCAGTACCTTCCCCCCAAAATTCCAATTTTCTATGTATTAATATTATCAATTCACTTATTTTTCATGGTGAATCCTCTTTTGATAGTCTATGATAATTGGATATATTTTGCCTTTTGTGAATATAGTATTTATGTAAACAAGTACCTTTCTCCTTGCATTGAATATTTATCTTCTATTATCATCATTATCTTACAAACCTATTATGCTTTGACATTATTATTTTGACATATTTATTGAATTAAGTATATAATTCAAAATAAAAACATTAGAGAGAAAATCTGATAGCTTCTCAAGTGCTTTACATATTGTGCTGCATAATTTTAGACAGCAAAATAACCCACAGGATGTAATTACCTAATGAGTGTGTCAACAATGGACTGCTGCTGTTTCAGATCACACACAAGTCAAGGTTTTTAGGATTCCCTTAAAAGTTAGAGTCTTTCTCATTTTCTTGTGATCCATCAACATCAAACACAATGTTGGATTTTTTTGGTGTGGCAATAAAGATGCAAAAAAAAAAATGATTACCTATTTTATCAGTTAATGTTGGTCTGCTCTGCCTGATAACATCTTTTGCACGTCATGTGTATATTCAAATCACTTATTTGATTTTAAATACTATAGAAACATTTTAGAGAAGCAGACTGGTTTTAATATTTGCATTATAAAGGCTTACACCAGATGTGCAGAAAATCAGAATAGGTTGTGGATCGTGGCTACACAGATGATTGACCTGCTCAGAAAGAAATGTTACCTGGCTCCAAAAGCAAACTACTTTTCTGACTACGTGGAAGGAAATTACGGATTTCAGTGGCTCTCTTTG
Organism: Geosciurus inauris; assembly: GCA_004024805.1. Classification (NCBI taxonomy): domain Eukaryota; kingdom Metazoa; phylum Chordata; class Mammalia; order Rodentia; family Sciuridae; genus Geosciurus; species Geosciurus inauris. The sequence goes on along the minus strand of PVHX01008401.1, from coordinate 5,264 downwards.
AATACCCCATTCAAATGAAATTCTCTTTTTGCTGTTATAATCTCTGCATTTGGTCCAACTCTGTTCTTCCAAGACAGCATTTCCAGTGAGGATGGAATAATCTCTTCTATGATCCCTCTCTTTAAGAAATGATTATGTTTCAGAACAGATTCAGCTGAGTGCAGTTACATGGTTTTCATAATTTATTGGACTGAAGTTTGAGACCTGTGCCTTTTCTCTACATTTTTAGAAAGACCAGGCAGGGACAAAAATATCAATGGTCACTCTTAATTCTGCCCACATGGGTGTAGAGATTGCTAAAAAATTCCAGGAAATGAAAACCAAAATGATTATCTTTGGCTATATTGACTATTAAATTGATTTCAATTTTCTGGAGGTCTGACATTACATTTAATGGCGTTATTATAATACCCTAAATATGATCCTGTATCTTGATTGGCCAGCTTCAATTGAGAAAGCACAACCTAAAATTTGTTCATTATGAAATAAAGGAAGTTTAAATCGTCTAATCTTTCTGTATTTTTTTCCATCAAAGTTTCTTAGAGACATACGCAAGAATATAGATTTCTTACAAGATACTGTAAGGACAACAGATGGAGTTGTTACATTGAATATTGAAAGGAAAATTTTGTTATAACAGGTCTATCAGTACACAGAGGAACAAAGCTAAGAGAAAGAGGATTTTTAAAAAAATGAAAAATGGAAGAAAAATACAAGTGTGTTGTACGTTATAATTCATTTGGAGACAGGAAATGAAAATGTAATACTTGAAACAACTCAAGAAACAACGGGTTCTTCTCACTTTCATTGACAATATAATTTATAATTCAAGGCCTGGTTTTTGATATTTTTTCCAGGTCAAAGATCATCATGACTGCATTGAAGTTTTAAATTTCATTCCTTTAGAAAAAATAATATAAAAGGCAGATTGCATGTACCTCACCATTTAAAAAGCGCATACATGTAGTTTTCACAGCAATTTTATGTGGTAAGCTCTAAGTAAGAAAATAAAAGAGACGACTTTCAGATACCAATTATTGCAATTTCAAATCCCAATTTCCCTCCAAACCTCCTTTTCAAGTGATTAATAGAGCAATTATAACTTATTATCTGGGATTTTACTTTTACAAATAACAAAAATGTACTAAAGCTTGAGCTTAAAATACTGACAGAACCAACTCTGGCTTCTCAACACTGAACATGCAATTGAACTCAAATTAGAAAGGTCAAGAAGGGCCTTTTTGAGGGACTCTGCACTTTGTCAGATGTATTTATTCATGTGCAGAGGATTAGAATTCATAAACATTTTGCCAGTTTTTTTGAATGCTATTTCTTTTCCTTGTTGTTCTTGGCCAGGCCATGTCAATATAGCAAAATACTACTTCTTATGGCTTATTATCAGCAAAATAATATGTAGTACATAACCCAAAGGAATTGTAAAATCAGCAGGATCTCTTGGCTCTGCATCTTTGTGTAGACACATAGATGGGTACCAAAACATTTGATATTTAAGAAATCAAGTTATCTGAATGTTGTACCCCAAATATTCTTTTTAAATATTTTTATCATGAAAATGATCTACTTAGCAAAACATCTCAACTATTCTTTTAAGAAATATGTACAAGTTCAGTCAAAATAATATACTGTTGTATTAAAAATAATTTGAACATGGTACAGGAAATTCCTAGAGGCAACTGATTTGGGAGACATACCAGAGTCCATTTTTTTCCCCCTTTTTCTTGGCAAAGTTTAGAACTTAAATTTATCGGTCCAATCAGTGTATGATGAATATTTTTGAACTTCTTCAATGAAGCGCTTAGAACACCGGCTTGGTGTTTACAAGAAATTGAAATGAATGTCTACATGAAAAGAATCATGAAGTTACTTGGAAAAGCACCAGGGATACTTACATGAATACCCACATAGTTTTTAGAATTAGTAATAGAATTCCAGGGGAATCTGATTTTGGTAATCTGTATTGGAGCTGGTTGGCAAACAGTGTCACAGTTGCTTTAAGACCAAATTTGCCTACTGTTATGCAAATCCAATTAGTGGCACCCTGGGTTGCTTCCTCTGAAAGAAATTTTCCTAAGAGGTGAGAAAAGCTTTAACAGTTGCTATTCCCGGGGAATCCGAAAGGAAAACATTGAAAACCTTGGAGAAGGAAAGGAAAGGATGGGAGATAGAGTAATAGGAGCATTGGTAGTGAGCTGAGAACATAGACATTAAAAGACCACCTGTCAAAACACAATAAATGATGACTTTAAGCTGGAGGGCCAGAGATAGAGAAACCCACATAGTAGTAGACCTGGAAGTTGTTGAGATGGCGTTGTGACCTCTAGTACAGAAAGTTCAGCATAGTTGCTCAGGAGTGTACAGCTGTTTTTTCTAGATTTTCCTCATGCTTTTTGAAATTTGACTTCTGATTTCTTTTTCCTTTCTTTTCATTCTCCTTCCTCTCTCCCCCCCTCCTTTTTCTTCTTTTTAATAACTACCATCTCTTGTTGAGTATGCTTAGCTGCTTTCATTTTACTTGAATTTCACAAACAGTGGCTAAACAGTGATTGTGTTTGTTGATAATCTTTTTAAGATGACTTTTTGCTCTCAAGCTGCTGAAGAAACTCTCTTGAATTGACTCTAGTGAGTGTTGACAACCACCCCAGAGGTGAACTCTTGAGATGCTGTTGTCCAAGTTGCTCATCAGGGGTCTGTTCGCACTGGATTTTGAATAGGGAAGTTGTTTTGCCCTCTTTTTCATCCGTTTGGATTATGTGTGTCTGAAGTTTAGTCCATTGGGGAATTGGTGTGAATCTGGGAAAGCTTACAAGGTCCTAAATAGTTGCAATTCATGAATAGAAGAGAGAGCTGAATACCAGGAAAGTGCATGATATGCCAGAGCAGTGCGTTCAGTCTTCTTTCAGACCTCGAAGTGTCTCCATACTTTGAAAGAGAATTTATGGATAATCTAAAAAGAGGAAAACTGTTTTGGAAAATATTATTTAAACATACTATCCAGTGCAGATTATGCCTATGAGGTTGTGTTTCATATATTCAGCATTGCTTATGAGAAACCAAGCCATCTGTTTTAGCAGATGCCAAATGAACCATTGATAGCTGGATAATTCAAAACTCCATTATGCAGGTCTTCTATATTATATGTCTTTAGGTTTTTCAGGATATGTTAAAAGAAATGTGGATTGAGAAACTGGACACTTTATAGTTTATGGTTATCAGTAAAAAAAAAAAAAGAAAGCATTTTTTTTAAACATTATTGGGATGAATCATGATTTCTATACTTGAACTTTTTTATTTGGTCTTTTTAGTTATATAAGACAGTAGATTGTATTTTGACATATTATACATACATAGAGTATAATTTCCCATTTTTGTGGTTGTACATGATGTGGAGTTACACTGGTGGTATATTCATATATGAACAGCATGATAGTCTCTAGTCTCTAGTTCCATCCATTTACCAGCAAATGCCATAATTTCTTTCTTCTTTGTGGCTGAGTAATATTCTATTGTGTATATATGCCACATTTTCTTTATCCATTTATCTTTTGGTAATGAAACAAACGTTATGGTATTCATTTATCTGTTCATTCAACAAATAGCCTTTTAGTGGGCATTTATTTTGTTGGCAAAAGTTCTAATACAAGTAAAAGTCAAAGGAATATAATCAAAGTGTTTTGGGAATGTAGTATAGTATTATTTGCTTTTAACTATAGGGATGGAGGAATATTCTAAAAAAAGTAGCACTTAACCTTGATTTTAAATAAAAAGTGAGACTTTGACAAACATCTAAAGAAAAGATTTATGATGTAGTGTAAAAAGATGGAAAAAGACATTAGGGCTTTCTGGAATTGTGGATGGCTCTCCTTAGTTTAGTTTGTTTTGGTTTTGGTGGAGGGGAGGCTGTTTGAGTGGAATAAAGTAAACAGTGAGGCTGGATCAGTGGAATGAAATATCACAGGAATTAGAATTTCTGTGAAAAATATGGAGGCTTTGGTCAAATGGATGCTTTTGGTCAAAACAACAACCAACATAACAAAACAACAGCAACAATCACCACACAGTGATTTGTTTTAGAGAGGCAGAAGCTTATTCAAGAAAATAAGAGTATATCGAGGAGAGAATCATTAGGAGCAACTTTGCCCAGTTTATCGATGAACGAAATTAGACTCTATCAGTTTATGCCACAGTTGACTTTTGTTGACTGCTGAAAGCCAAGTGTGTGTATCTCTATTCAAATGCAAGTTCACCATCATCACAGTGGCAGATTAAAAAAGACCATGGTGGGAATACTGACACCACAGAAAGTAGCAAGTGTCAAATAACGGCTATTTTTTGGACAGTTAGTGGTTAAATGTTTATCAGAACACCATTGCTACATGATGTGAAACAGATCTTTTTAGCAGAAAATTCAGCCTTTGGAAAAGGTTTGTTAAAACAAAAGAAGGAAAAAAATTCAAACCATGAAAATTAGGAGATTAAAGGAAAAGGAAATAAAAACCAAATGAGTGAAAGGATATTAAGGATACAAGAAAATGGAGCATTGAGGATTTATGAAATATAACTGTCAAATTTCCACTTATTTGGGGAAATAGGGGCAAGTAAACACAAGATTTGGTATATGTACTATGAAATAAACCACCTTTATAACAATTGATGTTCAAACTGTAGCAGCATGTTGGAAAACTACACAGAAAACACTGAACCAATTCCCTTTGATGTTATTGAAACATTAGTTTTCAGTATAAATATTGAAAACCTGGGCTTCTCAATATATGTGCTATTTCCCTAACTTCACTCTGGTTCAAAGTGCTTTTCATTATGCTGCAGACTTACAATCTTACCTCAGTGATTAAACAAGAATATCAGTAGTCTGATTTACCCAGCCAACTGGGTTCATTATCCACTTCCCAATAGACCACTATACCTCCTTCTCTCCACTCGGCAGGCTTATTTTTAATTACTTAGCTGATCATCGCCATAGTTGTTTAAATACATCATGATATGCAGACTTTCTTTTTTTTTTTTATTTTCAGTACAGTTGAAATTCTTTTTTTTTTAATTTAGTTATTTTATTTAAATGCATTTCAAGTCATAGTACATAACCAGAGCTCAGTTTTTCCATTTCTCTGATTGCAAACCAGATAAAGTCACACCATTAGAGTCTTCATAGATGTGCCAGGGGTAGTAATGACCATCTCAAATAACCATCATTACTATGCCTATTCCCCTTTCCTTCCTCCCACCTC